>OY751317.1:35640798-35699281 GCA_963564615.1 Rhorus exstirpatorius
GACATTTCAAATCGCATACCGAGAGTTTCTCTTGAATAAGCTGGGACACAATAACTCTCTTCTCCACAAAACATTTTTGTAAATTTTATTTTTAACTTTTGAAAAAAAAAAAAAACGAACTAGCCAGCAATTTTTTTTTCATTCTGAATCTTTTGTTTTTTTTTTTTCTTTTCTCATCGCGATCCTCAAAGGTTTTAAAATCACTGGAGAAATGAAGAATAAAAAGAAGAAAATGAAGATAAATCAGATAAAGAAGAACGGCGTTAAATATTCAAAAGGTTGATGAGCGAGGGTTAAGGGTGTAGGTGGTGAAAAGAGGATGAATGAGAAAAGGATATAATTGATGGGCACTTCATCGGTCGGCCTGTGCCGCTGTGACACCCCCGCGAGAGAAAGATCTCCTCAGTTCATTTCAGTGTTAAATGCTGCGACGAACGGGCTCGAGAGGGTCTCGCGAAGTGACTGAGGCTCCCGTGTAGACATATATATACATACACATTCACTTCGAACGTTCCTTCTCATCGTGAGAAGCTATTACCACTTCAACCAACCGGGGGTATACACATCGTTATGAGAATAGCCCAAATCTACCCTGCCGCTGAATTAACATCCGAGGGTTTTGTTTCGCCCGAAACCACGGCTATTCCCAATGGTTTAACCTTGTATACCATGCCTATTGCCCCATACATGTATGTATAACTGAAGATCTCCATTCAGAAGCCATTGAAGCAAAATAAAATGGAATAAAGCGGAGTAAACGAAAAAATTAAAATTATAACGATAATGCAAGCAGTTGAGAGTGGATTAAGAATTTTATGATAATATTGACAATACTTCCATAGTGTTTTTTTTTTTTTTTTTTTTTTTTTTTTTTAATATTTCCTGCATAATATCACTGATCACATAATATTACTGTCATAAGCACGTTTTCATTGTCTCTATCTGGATGAATAATTTTTTTTTATCATCGACGACAAGTACACTCGAGAGAGAGAGATTAGTAATATATGTATATATGTTGAGTCGTCGATTGACAAACGTAATAATACGATATCTATACCTCTCGAATCAAGTGGGCTTAAAAATCCCTTTGAAATCGCCGAGTATCGCCGAGTCGGACGAATGAATATAAATAATACTTCGACGTTGAAGTATGCAATAGACGGATAAGAATTTTATATCGTGTACGCGACACACGTTTTCCTTTCATTTCGAGCCACTCTTATTGGATCAACCCCGGTGAACGCTCGAATGAAAGAATTCTGCGGAGAGAGCATATACACGACGATATAACATCGAAGGATGTATAGTTGAGGGGTTTCTCTCTGTGATGCTTTTTTCAGGCTCTCATTTTGCTTCTTCAAATTCGAATGGCCGTAATTCAGAGCTCTCGACACGTGATCACGGGGCACATCGTAAAGGGAAACGTATATAGATCCGAAACGGCTCAGAATAATAGACTGTAATGCACGCGTACAATAATAATAATAATAATAATGATAATAATAATAATATAGAGGGTTGTAAGAACGTGTTTGGGTACTTATCGTTCTATCACTCAATCGAGAACGTTGAAAAGGTCAAAGAGAAGGTACAAGAGGCTCCCTCCGCTCGTACAGGTGAGCGTGAGAATTGATTGGCCAAGCCCTGTACACGTCTTTGTCCAGACGAGAGATATTATCATCGTTTCCGTTTTTTTTTTGTCATATTCATTAAATTAAAAGTGAACAGCCCGAAAAAAGTTTGCAAACCGTCCCACATGAAAAATAAAAGGGGGTTGTACTTTACGATGATATTTGAGTGTTGAAAGTTGGGGAGAGCCCATTTGGAATTTCATTAAACCTTCGTTTCCGATTATTAAAAAATTGATTTTTTTTTTGTTTAATCTTCGACGGTATATTATTTTGAGAATATTTTAGGATCGAAAATTTACCGTCCGAAAATGATAATAATTTTTTGATTATCCCATGCATAACTAATTATTATCCGAATTTTCGGGCCCCGTATATGAATGACGATTTGAAAATCGATTTTCTTTTTCACGTATACACAACACACACACACACACACTCACACGCGCGTAAAATAAAATATTCAGAATACTAAATGTGTATGCACGCGTAAATTAGTGACAAAAGCACTAGGGCATAGAGAAATAATTCCGCGATCTTGGAAAAACTGTAGGACGAGTTAATTAATGCTCATTAGTTAGGCGAAATCAAGTGCGGAGGGGGGAGGGGGGATCGAGCGTCCAATTTAATCGGAAATTGAAGTTTCTCTCATGCCCTGATATTCCCTCCTTCAGACTCTTCGACAGCCGAGAAACACACCCGTAGGCTTAGTGGGATGAGCTCCGATATTAATTAAGCTTCGTTTAGAAAGTGAAAATGAACAAAAAGACCCCTCATTATTCGTCAAACTATAAAATATTGAATGAAAAAAAAAAAAAAGAAAATTCAGAAGAATAATGAAATATTAGAAAATTTATCGAAGTCTGGCAAGAAAAGAAAAAGAAAACGTTACGAAAAATTTGCCGCGGTAAATTTTTATCATTCGCAAAATTGGAAAATATTGGGTTAAGGAAAATTAGTGAACAGAAAAACTGACTGCTATTAAAGGATTAAGGAGGTACGACTATATAGTTCCTCGGGATAAAAAAAAAAGTCTAAATTTATTTTACCCACAGCTGTTCTGATTTATGTTTATTTATGTTGATTATTCGTATTATCGATTTTAATTTATTGCACATGAACTAATAAAAAGTGAAAAATTAGTTTGTCAACGACTCGATAGTAGTCTATATAGTAGGTTATGTTCGCCAAACCCATCAGCTGTTACTCGCGACGTTGCTAAGTCTGACCATTTTCAACCGGAAATTGAAACTTTTTTTGTGATTTAGTGCTTGAGCTGCACGGTGAAGAGTAATTTTTCAATTTTTTACAATATCTATTATATCTAATCTATCAAATTTCAGTTTTCCAACGGGTGTAGTTGAAAATTTTGGCAACAGGCGCATAAATAAAGTATTTGTCAAAAACATATAAAAATTTCAAGCCCGAAAGTTGGATTCGTCGTAATGATCGTACCGCCTTAAAAAAATGAATTGATCGTTAGAAAATTTTAAAAAAGAAAGCATTGCCGTCGTTAAACGATTTTTTTTTTAATTTTGCAAGAAACTTAACGATAATTTCATTAGTAAAAAAAAAAAATATCCAGAGAGATGAATAAAGAAATATTGATAACGCTGATGGCTTATTATTATCGAGCTTGCGAGAAAAAGCATAATAATTACTTTAGTGGACAAAACGTTTTTATTCGTACGCCAAAACATTTGATTAGCGATGGAAAAAACAAAAATATTATAGACCGGCTCGTACTAACTTTTGCGAAAGGATAAGGATGATAATTTATTCACCGTGTGTTGGCAAATCATTAAGAGCTTGAAAACAAAAAGTACCGTTTGGCTAACGCGACGGATCGAGGGTTTCCGTGCAAATAAAATATAAAAAAGATGGCGTAGGGGGATTCACAGAAATGGATGTTGCATGGGTATGTAAGCACGTTGGTGCTTGCAACGTTGGTGCAACGCTGGTGCTTTTTTTTTTCGTCTTCGACAATGTTTTGTCATGCTCGACGTAGCCAATTCGAGAGCTTTCCATGAGAACCCGTGCAAGTCTGTGGTATACACGTTCGAGCTGGGCCTGGCAATTAATGTACCTCTGCAAATGAGGCACCGCGAGAAAAAGAAGATGGGATGGTTAGAGAGCTTTCGGGATAGCGAGAAAAATTGAGAGCGAGGAAAATTGCGAGAAAAATCGCGAGGGTCGGGGGGGGGGGGGGGGGGGGGGGGAGCGAGAAACGACGTGAAAAAGTTACAACTTGAAAAACTTCTCACGTGGTAAAGTCGGAAAAATATGTGAGTAAAGTTATCGTGCTTTTGGGAAAGCTGTTGCTATATTATGGGCCTCTCGATTTTACCACTGCCAGAGGTATGTTGGACCAAACGTGCGGTAATTAAAAATTGTAACTCTCCCTTCGCAAACGAAAATTTTCAATTTTTGTATCGTCCACGCATATTCTACTATACCTTCAACATCCCCAAAATAACCATCGCGTAATTACGTTTTATAATATTCTATTTTTTTGGTTTCTACGTTCGCGATTGTGCTGTTTTCAGCTGTCAGTTTTGTACTGTATTCAGCTCGTAACAGCTTAATCTATCACAATCCGTTTATATTATGCTATAATCTATCTTCTATATTATAATCTTTCGTATTCTGTATTGCCAAAGGCAATACAGAACTGTAAACGTATTGCCATGGCATAATTAATAAATCAATCAATCAATCGCTCTTGTTCTCTCTCTCTCTCTCTCAATCGCCTGTACCTCACCACACCGAATTTTCGCAATGCTCACTTCAATTTAACTCAACTATAATATAATTATAATTATTTTTACTCGATCTACCTGAATTGTATGGTTATTTTTACTCACTCAACGTGCACTACACTGCTCACTTCTCTGCTTTTGTAAGACTATTTTGTAAGTTTATATTACTCTTCCATGTTATCATTTATACTTTGGGGTATTCACCCTGGTGTAATAAAAATACGTTCTTCTTCTTTCTCTCTCTCTCTCTCTCTCTCTCTCTCTCTCTCTCTCTCTCTCTCTCTCTCTCTCTCTCTCTCTCTCTATCTCTCTCTGGGATCTCCAACTCGCCCACATTCGGGTTACTTTATTGCACCACTGCCAGCCCACGAATCGTCTTCATAAAGATTTTTTCTGATTCATTCTTTTTCCCAACTTTCGCTCCACGAGATCTCATCATTTACTTTTCTCTCTCTCTCGAAATATTTGTTTTCGGCAAAATAATTATGAATAAATATATCTTTTTCTTTCGAATATATTATCAGAAGAATAACTGAAAACCTAAATTAATGGAGATTAAAAAAAAATTATTTCAACTAATTGATGATTTTCGTGTTCTTTGACTTTGTTACACTTTGAATAAGAATATTAAAAAAGAAAGAAAAATCAATTTCGAATAGTTGGTCTCGTCCCATCGATCCCTCGAAAATAAAGGAGGAAAATGACTATACTATAGTTACGGCTAAAAAATATCGCGATGATATCGAGACTGTACGAGAGAGAAAGAGTCGCGAATTCTCGCACGGATGCAAATAACACAAGAGGTGGCAGAATAATAAATGAGAGGCTGAGATATGAAAGCGAAAGACTCGGTTAAAAACCTTCCAAAAGGTGATGGCAGGGGGGGGGGGGGGGCCTCCCGAGGGTGTGGATGACGAAAGCTCTAGAAAAATTTGTAAGGTTGAGGGTTAAGAAATAGCTTTCGGGATGAGTAGAGACGACGAACAACAGCGGCGTATCCTTCGCTCGATAAAATGAACGTACGGCGGCCACGAAACGATTGATGAGACGTGAAAAAGAGATCCATAGGCGACGATCCTTCTGCCCATACACTCTTTTTCACGTCTCCTCTCAATCACTTATACATATTTTCCTTCGACACACACGGTGTAAAATGACCCGATCCGTCAACCCGCGTGTGCGGTGTGGCGTAAATCGTCCATTGGAATATCAAGAACTTCGTCGATGATATACGAAACGAAACAACTCACGGATATTTTTATTGCCTCTAGACAATTCACAATTTCAATTCTCGTTTTCGCGAATATATATCTCAACGATCGATCATTGAAAGTGATATTCATCGTGTCTCTATACGTTTTTTTTTGTTTTTTTGTTTTTGTTACAGGTATGTCTAGAAAAATTACGGGGAAAAATGGTCCGAGATGTTTGTCACTCGCGTAATCGTAAGTACGAAAGATCGCAATATTTTTTTGAAAAAGAAAAAAACAAATTTTATTTTTGTCTGGATAAATTTTTTATTGAATTGAAAAAATTATAGGATAGAGATGACGTTGTTTAAAAATTTTGCAATGAAATATAAATAAAATGAAAATTTATTTTATGTGAAAAAAAAAAAATATGAGCAAGTGGGTTTTCAAAATTTGGCTTTCTCATAGACGAAGTTTTGTGAGGGAAATAAAATAACGAGGATGCAACATGAAAATTTCTCATTTGCACGTTTTTTCTTTCTGAATACAATTTCATCAACAATAAAATAATGAAAACCAATTTTTTAATAAAATTTGAAACAATAGCAATAATTTTTTTTTAATTTCAAAAATGTTTACAATCCTAATCCCTCAATCGGTTCTTGACAAATTCAATACCAGCTGTGATTGTAACTAAAAGTCTATTTGTGTTTTAAAAAAATGTTTGGTTCATTCGCCAAAAAAATTTCCAAAAATTAGAGCTAGCAGAGATTTGAAAAAAATCAAAATCGAAAAAAAATTTGTACCCCTTGAGTGATTTTTGTCAATCTCAGAGTGCTAAACCCTTTGAACGTTTCTTGTCAAGTTCGATACTAACCATGCTTGAGACTGAAAGTTTATTTGTGTAAAAAAAAAAAAAAAGCTCGATAGCTGCAAAATTACGAAAGTTAAAGCGCCGACGAAATTTTTTTTTCGAAAAATTCTCAATCCTGCAAATGATAAATCTATAAAGCGATTTGAACAAAAATTGCAGCCATCGGCAAACGTGAGTACATGGTCTACTCGTGTACCAAGTTTCAGCTTGATCGGTCAAGTTATAGTTCTTCAGATAGATGGATTTGAATTTTTTTCGAGGCCGGAACACGTACACACACGCCGGACATTTTTTGAATCATGATCTCTCGACATTTTGGGCCATTTTGGCATGAAAATCCCGATTTTTTTTTTTTTGATGAAAACAAAGCTTCCTCTTCGAGGAAGCAAATTACGATGTATGTAATGTGCATCGGCGATGAAGTGGCTGTAGAAATGTACACTCTAATCCCGAGCCAGATATGCCAGTGCGGTGATTTTTCTTCTTTTGGCGCCCGCGCATCAAGAATCGCACGTGAACGAAATCCACGGTCGGGGATCGCTTAACGACCGGAAATTTTCTGGCGGAAAAGCGTCAGCGAAAAATCACGTATGCCCCCTACGTACCCATCTCCTACGAGGTCTCTTTACTCTCCTGACTTTCATTTCTTTCTCGCGATTCTCAACTTTTCCCCCCTTCGTTTCTCGATGCTCCCGCGCGGTCACGTAGACGATCTCATAGTATGCATCTATATATATATATATATATATATATATATAAACCGATCGTATAACATGCAATCATCTATCGAATGTAACGAGCTCGTTAATTTACAACGATTCTCTAGTCCCGTTTGATGTGACGTTATAACCGGATTCTCTCCACCCCTGCTTGATCCGATACTTGAAAATATCGCGGATCCAATTAAGCTCGCGTGTATGTCAGGCAGAGAGACACAATTTGTTTGCCACTTCTTCTCCTTTCTCTCTACCCCATCGTTGTTTATACAGCGAGAGAAAATATATCCCTGCGCGAGGGGATAAAAATGTGTAAGCTATAAAGTAATTTCGAAGCTATCAAACAATTCGTCGATTTATTCATAAAATCTGTAAATTGCTTCCTCGGCATTTAACGCAGAAAAATTTAAGCAATATCCAGCGGTATAGTTTTTCATTGTCAGTATTTAGTTCTCGGTTAAGATCGATTTTAGGACTGAATCGTGTGCGTCAATCTCGATTGATTAAACACTGATTAGATTACAGATCGAATCGAGGTGTTCCCTGACCCCAGTGACAATTGTCTGATCGCAGAGATTAATCAAGACCTTCTGCCATGTTATAGAGTGTTTTGGCGGAGAACCGTCAAGTTTCATCAATTATCGTTGTCGCTTTAATCCCCTCCCCCACTCCCCTCTTTCGATACGGACGTGTCACAATTGTTCATCGTTATCCCGACTGAAGATTGAGCAGAGAATAAAACAGTTCGCGTAAAAAAAATCATTAAAAATTTATTTGACCAGAGATAATGAGCACCAAGTAATCTAGACATTGATTATAATTATAAAAGACTGTTGTATCCAATTATTATTATTATTATTTTTTATTTTTCAATCATTAAAAATTATTTTATCGGACGTTAAGACTATTCAGAATAATCGTCTCATTTGTTGGGTCAATTTTATGAAAGATTAATAAAAATAATTATCGTTATTTGTAACGAAAATATAATTATATAAAATTATTGTTCATTTATGGTGAAAAACAAAATTTGTTTTTCATTAAAAATATAAAATATTAATAAATAAAAATAATAATATGATTATTATTTTATTATGTTTTATTGGATTCTTTGTTCTTTTTTCAAATTTATATCAATACCAATAAATATTAATATTCTTTTATGATAAATTTTTGCTGTTGGATTTTCCTGTCGACTCGATCTCTGGGCAGGATCAGAAGGGATTCAATTTTTAATCAAGTCTACACTTGTCTCGTTTCTCCTGTACCTTTTTTTTCCACGTCACATTTCACGTTCCTCGTCTTTCATCCGAGTGACGTAAAAATAGCTCGCACATCATCCCGCACTCTTTCTTTCACGATGCTCTATTCTTCTTTATTTCATCGGGAAGTTTCCTCCTTTTCGTTCCTTTCTGCCGCATTCTCACCTGAATATTTCTCTCCTTACACCCTCGAGAAACGACGAGTCTACCTCGCACATCGTGCAATATGTCTCGTTTCCATTCGCGTCTCTTCTCCCCGATCTACACGAATTTTCCTTCTTTCCTTTTTCTTTCTCTCCACACACTCTGTCTGTGTATTTTACACCCCTGTGTACTTGATATTTCCTACAGGCTCTGCCTGTATTCTCGAGTCATTGCGCCATCGACCGTCTTTTCTTTTCCCACGCATAAATCTCACTTTAGCCTCGCCCTGCTTCTTATTCGTATGACTTGCGGAGATCGCGAAGGGAATGAAAAACCCTTGGGCCAATATATATATATATATATACACCGCTTTTCCGTGTTTAACGTATCGGTGATCTTACGTGGAGCTTTTATTTCGAGACTCAAATACGACATTACGTATGCCCTACAGCATTTCGCGTCTTGCACATAGCAAAATATAAAAATTGAAAAAGATTATTTGTAAAATAACAAAATTAAAAATGGTACAACCATGCCTCATCGAGATTTTTTAAAATTTGTTTTAAATTTCCCTCGAGTCAATTTAATTGAATTTTCCAAAATGGCGGAATGAATATGTAGTGGATTAAATTTTGAGATATTCATGTAAATCTTTTTTTTTTTTTTTTAATTCGAGCAAGCCTGTGCGCACTTTTTCAATACTCGATTTGCCCAATCAGCTCAGCCGTCATGAATTTTATAACTTTTTACTTCAAAATTAAGAGGAGCACCATTTCTCAATTTTTAATTATTTTCATTTCTGTCATGAAAGATGAATCGATGTTATCGAAAATGAATTAGGTATACCTGATCCTCGTCCTCAAAATATTGAATCCCGCGATATGTGTACCAGATCACATTCCTTTGGGCAATAGTCAATCAATGTCGAAAAATAATTGAATAGTAATAAACTTGCATCGAGCAATGTTCTTTAACTTAAATGCCCTTTAAGGTAGTCCTCGTGCTACAATAGTGCGAGAAAGTTTTTATGCACCACATGATAAAATATACGCGGCCCTAGTGGTCATATTGCAGCGAACTTTTAATTGAGTCTGTACAGAAATGACTATTACCCATGGAACCGTGCATATTCAGATATATTTACACCATAGAATATGTAGCTTACGCGTCGAATTTTCATTCATATTGCATTCTTTTTGTGATCGTCGTTCGTAAACGAAACGGTTAATAATTTTGTTCTTTTTTCCTAACATGTGAATAATACTCTTCTCTCGTCTACAATTTTTTAAATCAAAATCTGGTTACGCGTTTAGTTGTAATATTAAAAAAAAACCGTACTAGTATCAGGGTACAGCAAAATGCTTGCTATGTGTTCTACACGTAATGGTTAGTAACTTTGACATTGAATATCTCGAGTTGGGAACGGTGAATCTGCTTCAAATTTCACGAGAACTTGGGTACTATTAGCATTCTCTTCGTCCACTATAAATTTCAACAGATTCGCATTATAAACACATTTGCACGAGGACTACCTTAAATTTCTGTAACCTTCACCCTCAATCTTATTTTTTAAAGCTTACGCTCTCGTACATTTCTCAAGAATTATCTCGCTCTTGATTGGACAATGACTCGAATGGACAACCCTTCTCCAACAATGATGGGATCAATGTCCCAGACTCAATTTAATCGATAAACAATCTAATCGATAGATTCCTGTTCCAGCAAGAAATTTCTTCACTTTATCCCTCAAGGCTCGATTCAATGTGAAATGAGCCTTCTCTCTCTCTCTCTCTCTCTCTCTCTCTCTCTCTCTCTCTCTCTTTCTCTCACTTTCGGTTTAGTTGTATTCTGTTCATCTTTTGTACTCAGTTCTGTTTAATTTTTATTGATTGAGCACTGTATTTCCTGTATTATAAAAAATTTGCCCCAAAGTTACACTAGGGCATAATAAAAATTATCTATCTATCTATCTATCTATCTCTCTTTCTTTCATTCTCTCTAGAGGTAGGAAATCATTCTGTATCAGACCCAATCTGCCTCTCGCGTCCTTTGGCAGTCTCTCAATTCCACTTCTTCCTCCTCGCTCTGGATACAAACGTTACAACTAGTCGCAAGATTAAATTGAATCTGTAGGAAACTCTACGTTGTTACGATCAACCGGCGCATCTGGCACAATGGTACACGAGAGAGGTAGGGAGAGAGAGAAACATGCCTGTATTCTCGAAAAGGAGAGCTTCGAACATGTCAGAGCACGAGAGACTAATTCCATTGTACATATATATACGTATCGTTTACTAGCAAAAGCAAAAGGCTGCAAACCCCGTACAACTTTGAGTGTTAAATCGGCTTGAATCTCGACCTTTCGTTTGCTAGCAGTCGATACACGGATATATTGAACACTTGGTCGATTATATCCTGGCTACTGGCAACCGATCCAAAAGCCTTTTGCTTTCCTCTCTCGCCACATAGTTGACCATTACTGTAGCAAAAGCATCCTCTTACTGTGTTCACCGGTGGATATTGCGAACTTGGACATTCCCATCGAACGAAGAATGCCTTTGTGGCCGCGAAAGAGACGGTAATTGTACGCAAGTAGGTATGATCGAAAATCGTCCTGACTCGCCAATCACAATTATCAATCCGACTCGCTTCAAACAATTTAAATTTAACGATTGAAATGTTTCTGCATCGCTGCAACATAATTTTGCTTCTTTCACGAACATTTCTCTTTGCTCATAAATCCATAATGTACAGCGGATTTCATTCAAATTTTAATCAAATTGATGATGAAGCAATTTGAAGGAATTTTCATGCTTCCAGTAAAATCAATCTTTCGAAGTTCAATAGCTCCCTAGGTTGATTCATCAATGTTGAAAGATTCAGCTCGATCGAACCATATTCGCTGGAGTAAAAAATATTTATAGAAATTCTTTATTTATGATAATTCTATAAAATTTTAGCCCCTCTATACGGAATTCTCTCCAAGTAAAATGTCAAACAAAATAATTAACAAACAAAATAATTCAAAATAAAATTGTCGCTACCAATGCGCAAATAATTGCATCAACTTGGGTGGCAATAATTCGCCAAAGATGACTTTACAAAAAGTCCCTATATATAGAGTGTTTCGAGGGATTATGACTTTATCCTTGGGTATTAGACACGGTGTTAATGCAAGTGCATTTGTCGACGAGCGTTGTTCAACGCAGAGCGTGCAAAGGTACATTGAAAGTTTCGTCGACGACACAGATGAGGCTTAGGGAGTGTTTTGCAGAAGCAACATGGAGAGAGAGAGAGAGAGAGTGTGTGTGTATGTGTGTTAAACGTACGTTACTAAAGATTCCATTAGCGACGTCGGGTACAATGCATAAGAGTGAAATTTGTAATTCAATTGGGATACACATGGACTGCCTGAAGGGTTGATTTGCATCGTAATGCTGTTTAACCAAGATATGCATATATATATATATGAGCCAAGAACGTAGCGGAAAAGCGTGATAACGTGACGGTTCTTTTGTCTTCTCACGAATACAACAATGCGGTATATGATAGTGATAGAGTCGTGAGGAGAGAAAGAAACGATATTCTCATTCTTGTTAATTAATCATTGCACGGTGCTTGGGATTAGTACGTCAATCACGTTGAAATGAAATATTCTATGTATGCGTATAGTAATATAATACCCGGATAATCGATCATCAGCGAATGATTAAACGCAAATTCCTCACGCACACCCATCGCATATACAAATATATGAATGTATACCGGCACCAATGAGAGACGCGAAAGTGTCTGTCATGCAATTCGAATCCTCTTTAAATCGTTGTTGATGGAAAAATCCCAATTCGTTAATTTTACCATTTATTTTATACTCGGATGATCCAGAATTTTTGAATTAATTGTATTAGAAAAAATATGTCGTGAAAAATTACGAAAATTAAATTTTCATTTTCGCAGTTTTTTCTGTCGAATAGCTTGTGCAAAAAAATCCACGTCCTGCTAGAATCGATGGTGCATCTCTCGGTGCTTACGATCATCGATCATTAATCACTCAATACGAAATTTCAATTTTATGATTTCGTCACTGAATAACTTTAATTCTTTCCTGTTCCTCGTGTCAGACCGAATCGAAAGTTCAGCTATATTTTCTACAATCCGCTTATTCGAGGCAAAAATGAAATTTTTCTTGCCTCCGAATCTCAATTTTTTTAAAATAACAATTTTGCCACTCAGTATTTACTAATCGGACATCGAGAATGAGCTAAAAATTTCAAAACTTCAGTCGAATCAGGTGATAAGCGCTCGCAGCATCAACATTCCTTATCATGCTCCGAATTTTGTCACTTATAAATATGTGTGAAATGTTTATTTGAATATGGATATTACAATTCGTGCTTTCAAGTAATATATTTACAGCCGAGTGTGATCGACTCCAGTAGATCAAGAATGAGAGAGAGAGAGAGAGAGAGAGAGAGAGAGAGAGAGAGAGAGGGAGATAGAGAGAGAGAGAGAATGAATGTACAGTACAGAAGCGTGCTGACAGTAGAGAGACTGATCTGAAGGATGGATGGGCCTGACTGATAATGGATGGCTACGCATGACATTGTACGCATGGTCTTTGCCCTCCGATTGTCTGCCTTTGTATGTGAGTCGCACATATATATATACCAACGTCTAGAATCGCCCAGAGTACTCCCTTTCGCATGTATTATATATGGTGTATATATATATACCATTTATACATATGTATGCAAGGGGAACACTCTCTCGATGCGCTTCTCCAGGCTCTGGGTGTGTCCTCGACCGTTATACCGGTCCCGAGGACACTATATATGCAATGGTACTTTGGTGCGAATGACGTATACCGTTGGCACCCACGCAAATCTTGCCAGGTACGGACGTGTTTCCTCCTCGCTCCGGTACCGTTTCAATATATGCATGCACTTACACATGGTATAGCCGGATGATAATATGTGTATTTGCGAATACGTTAAAGCGAGAAAGCATATATATATATATATATATATATACTGATCGGTTGGCAAACGGGTTTCACGCAGAGTCGGTAATTATGTAATTGGCAATGGATATGTAGCGCCAGCCAGAGAAGGTACACAATGACGAAGCTATAACCGTCATATCATTTAAGCTGTATGCGAATAACTGGTAGTGACGAAAGCTCTGCTTTCAATGATCCACGTTGTGAAATCAATTTTCGAATTAAAAAAAAAAAATAGCAACTTTGAAATAAATGTTTGACAATCGTCAATTGTTAGGAAGAAAAAATGGAAAATTCCTCGAAGGTATGTCCACGAGGTAGAAAGATTGTGGTCAATTGCCATTTTTCTTTTATGGGGAAGGAACGGTAAACCATTCTTTCGGGTTATTATTTCTGCTGAAGATTAAGGCCGTCCTCGTGCTACAATAGTACAAGTTTCTTATGTACAACATGATAAAATATACACGGCCCTAGTGGTCATATGCAGCGAACTTTTGATTGAGTCTGTACAGAAATGACTGTTATACATGCATGGAACCGTGCATATTCAGATACATTCACATCATAGAATGTGCAGCTTACGCGTCGAATTTTCATTCATATTGCATTCTTTTTGTGATCGTCGTTCGTAAACGAAACGGTTAATAATTTTGTTCTTTTTTCTTAACATGTGAATAATATGAATGTGAATAATACGAAGTTATAACTTCGTAGCTGAGACGAAAATTTTTTTCATGGCAGGTCTGAGACTCGTGCCCGTACTGCGCATGACAAGTGCCACGAAAAAACTTTTCATGGCACTTGTCATGCGCAGTACGGTGCACTACTCTCAGAACTGCCATAAAAAAATTTTTTTGTGTCGGTTGCGAAGGTAGCCACGAAAAGTGCTACTTTACGGATCGATAATAGGCGTCGAAAATTGGCTTTTCAATCTCTGTGCCGTAAAATAGTACATTTCGACACGAGTACGCAAAGGCTTTTTTGACGAAACGAGAGGATTACGGCACGAGCCGAAGGCGAGTGCTGTAACGAGTTTCGTCAAAAAGCCTTTTCGTACGAGTATCGAACATAATTTTTCCTCATGGGAGCCGAGAAAGCGCAACGAAGTTGCGATTTCGAGGTTAGAATGAGGAAAAAAATATTTTAGCCTCAGTCGTAATTAATTTGTGTCAAACAAAATGTATAACTGATTTTTTTTCATAAATTGATCGAATCCTTTTCGTTTAGTTCGAATGAATAATTTTTGCATATTTTTGTATTCTTACCTCGAAACTTTCAGGATAAACTTATCGACGCAATAAATTGTCGTTGCTTGATTTACTCAACGCTAAGCATGATTTTTTTATTGTAGGATCGAAGTAAAAGTAGGAAAATAGATTTTCCAAAGGATCATCGACAGTTCCGAAACTATGGAAAATAATAATGAAAACCAATTATTCGGGGAATGATCGAGCATTCAAAACTTGAATGATATCAAGAGAAAAAACTCATTATTATTATTTCTCCAAATGATGCACTTTCGCGGTTGTCAATGAACCCACGTTTCTCAGCCATGACGATATAATGATCACGACGACGGTAAAGTGTATACACGGCGGTCATAAGAGTGATCGCCTGGCTGGTTACCCCTGTCTAAGGCGTAACCTTAACTTTCTCACGATCCGACGAACCATGACGAGAATATTTACCGTCCAATTTTTACTGCTCCCCTCTGCTGTCTTTTTCTCTCCAATTTTCTTTTTCCTTTTTCATAACTCTCAGAATGATTAAATTAAAAATTTTTTTTTTTCAAGTCCCGTTTTATAATTATAGTTTTAATTTCGCCCTTTTAAAAACATATTCCCGGTAGTCGAGGCACGGTGTCCACGAAAGATAGCCGGGCTTTATTTTTATTCTTATTTATCCTCGGGAGTATTAACGGACTGTACTACTCTCGTCGTAAGTGGCGGACAAACAAGATTATCTGGGTTTTTTTTTTGTCGCAAGGGACTGCACAACCTCGCGGAAAATTGACTTATTTTTTTCATGACATTTTCATTGGACCGATAGAGAGAGAGAGAGAGAGAGAGAGAGAGAGAGAGAGAGAGAGAGAGAGAGAGAGAGAGAGAGAGAGAGAGAGTGCTGAGCCAAGCGAGAAAGAAAATTTCAGTCTCGCGCACATCGTTAAGTAATTTCATTTACGAAGTTCCCGACTCGCGAACCCCCGTTTGGAATTTTATAATATTTCGAAGCAAACTGCGACGAGACAAAACGCGGGTAAGAAAAAAAAAATATATCAACGACGAAGTCTTCGACGTCCAATAATCTCAGGCGAAATTTAATATGACGCTTTGAATAAGTGAGACGAAAATATGGAAGCTTCGTAAGGAGAGAAAAAATTCGCACGAGCCCGCTGTATAAGCTACTTAATTTAACACAATATTCTCTCGTCAGTCGTGGCAGTCCCCTTCGTCATTCTGAGATAGCGAACCTTTGCTCTTTTATCCCAATATTTTAGTAAAATCGAACTAATTCACTCAGATTGTAATAAATCAAATAATGAATGCTTACCGAATTAATTTAAAAAAAAAATTTAACGAATGGAGGAGTCAAAATTTTGCGAGCTCTAATAATTGTGATTTTTGTAAATTAAAAATCTCGCCAAAAATCAGTCAGAAAATCTGAGAAGCGGTTTTATTTAATTTTACCTGTTACATGAGGTCTCTCGAGACTCTTTTTCACTTTTAGCCGAAACGTAATTTAAAAGTTGGTGACAGCATCCTGTCTCTCTTTCTCTCTCTCTCTCTCTCTCTCTCTCTCTCTCTCTCTCTCTCTCTCTCTCTCTCTCTCTCTCTCTCTCTCTCTCTCTCTCGCTGCAGTTGTTCGCGAGCTTCTGCAAACTTTTTCCAAGTCACACTTTCAATCTTGCACCAATTTCCTCAAGCCCTATAGCGTAAAGCTTTCTCTGCGCCTTACACAATTCGCAGCTTTCCTGAAAAATTTCGATCGACTTTTCCTAATCTTCCAAAATTGCCCCTCAAAATTAACGAAATAACGTTTGAAAAAATGCTTCAATGCCTCATGTCATACCTGAGACGAATATATATTTTATTCACTCGTTACCTTTCCAGACATTGTTGACAAACAAATTTTATTTAAATCAAATCAAATTTTTGATTGAAATGGAAAAAAAAATTGAATTTCTGCAAAATGTTATTTCCTCAGCACGATATATGCCTATTGACGTGTAAAAAGTGAAGTAAAATATTGTATACTTGCAAAATCGAATCAATTCGTTTCCTTTTTCTCCTCGTCTCTTGGCGAGAAAACATTTTTCGACTCGATTTGCACAAACGGAGCAACGAAAAGCTTGTTCAGCCTCGAATATACGGAGCGAGAGTCGAATGATTCGCGGATCGCTCGCGTATCGTTCGATAGTCGAAGAAGAAAAAAAAAAATGGGCTCTTATTTCATTTTTCCGCAAAACAGTATGAAGCTGAAAATGCGTATGCACGATCTCAGCAGGTTAACATAACGTTTCGCACTGATGCAAGCCCCGCGCTCGAGTCGTCAAAAAAGAAAGTCAACGAACATTTTGCGCTTTTTCTTTGCAAAAAAAAAAAAAAAAGTCCGCGACTCGCAATCTCCTTGTTTTCGCTGCTTTTATACACAGCACATCGCGCATAACCACCCCCATGTCCTCCCACACACATGGACATTATATTTGTTTTCCTTCCTCTATTTATGGAAGAGACGAGAAATTTTCAATCTCTCGCGAGCGAGAGATGACTGCGAGACGGGAAAAAGCGGATAAGGGGAGAGTTTTCTACCCCTGTAGCATCATGGATCCAGGGATTGGCCTGGCTTGCATACGTTTCTCTCGGGGGAATGGAGTGCAAATAAGCGCAAAATGACTCCCGCACACGGCACACCTGGCTATATTGGCGTGAAGTTGGAAAACTCTTGAAATGCCGAGCGAGTCGATTCTCGCAGCGAGAGGGAACGCGAAGGATAATATATCGTCTTCTTAAACGTCTGCGATTCATCAGAAAACGTTTCTACGATAGGAAGATATGATTTGGACGAATATAACGTCATATAGCTATATATATATATGTAGATTTAATACTTTGGCCGATAGGGTGTTAAAATTGATTTGTTTTTTAATCAGTCGCTAAGTTCGTCTTTAGGGATTTCGAGACTCAAAATGTCCTCTTCGCCTGAGTACGCCTTTTTTCGGCCTAGAAAGTCTTTTTGTGAGCATGATGACGATAAAATTTTCGCATAGACTCAATGGCTGATGTATTCAATTTTTCAATGAAACAAAAAATTTACTCAATCAAAAATCATGCCGCTCTCTATACACATAAAATTTAATTTCTTTTTTCTTTTTTGTGTTTCCTCAATTTTTACGATCTTGTTCCCTCTCAAGGTTGCCATTGCTGTAATTCATTAACTCGACGAGGGAGATTTTTATTGGGGCTTAGGGGGAAGGGGGGGGGGGGGTGAAATGAGAAAAAATAAATAAAAGTCGCTAAAACAATTTGTACGGTGAAGCATGGTGCGAGATTGAGCTGCCCAAGACGTGGGAGGATCAGAATACGCTCGACGTTTATTGCGCCACTCCTTTGCCACTCGAAGTCGGTAGAATAAATACCCCCTAGCATTATAACGCTCAAGTGGTGTGTGTGTGTGTGGGTGTGGGTGTGTGTGTGTGTGTGTGCGGCAGTCAACGACGCACAGGTCCACGTATATACACGCGCGGGATCCAAGTCGAGAGAGTGGAGAAGGAAAAGGGAATTTGGGTTTTGAGTACTCGCGAGAGGAATTGCGTGCACACGAGGAAGTGTGCATGTGTGTGTCTTGGAGTTCTTGAGATTCAAGGATATAGCATCAGGGCCTAAATAAATGGTGAAATGGCGGGAGGGCTTTCATGCGAATTGGCATGATTATTAGGCGAAGGGTATTTTTGGTAGGGTCGAATTTGCAATAAGTAGCTGAGAAAAGAGGGATGAAATGAAAACGGTTTCTCAAATTTTGTTTCCAGGCTGCTATATTTTGATTCATAGGTTATTCAAAGGTTAGGTTAATTGATAAGTGAATTGAAAGAATGCTTATAGCTGAAAAATTGACTTCCAGCAGTCGAATTCACGATTAGTGGCTTCAGAGATTAAATTGAGGATGTCAGCTTTTTGAAATTACTTTTTCTAGACCATTTTTTTTTTTTTTTACAAACAACTCTTACAAATTCCGAAGCCTCTACAAACATCGTTACTTTTTTTTTAACGCTCACGTTCTTTGCGCACTCTCGAAAGTTTTCCATGCGAATTACGGTGGGAGACAAAAAAAGTTGCTTTCCCCCTTCAACAATTAGGTAGTAAAACTTAAGCATTGCGAGCTTTTTCGTCTTTGGCCAAGCAATATATATATATATATTAGGGTGGTTCGAAAAAGGGCCTTTTTTTAGATTTCGCTCTTCGCCGAGATTCTTGTACTTTTTTTACTAAAAAATATCTCACGCGAAAGGGCTGAGCTGAATAAAATTTTTTACTACTGCCTTGACGGCGTTGAAAGTTTTAAAAAAGGCTATTTTCGGGAATTTAAAAATTGAGATATCATTAAATCCTTCGGTGGCTATGTTTCATATGACGATACAAAAGATTTTGTCAAATCTGAGATGCGTGCGATTTTTTTTAGTAACGAAAAAATCTATTTTAAAATTAGTTTTTACGAATTTCAATATAGATTTTTCGGTAGTAAAAAAAATTACCCGCATCTCAGGTTTGACAAAAACTTTTGTTTGTCAGGTTTGACAAAAACTTGTGTTTCGTTATACAAAACATACAGCCACCGAAGGATTTACGGATATCTCAATTTTGAAATTCCCGAAAATAACCTTTTTCAAAATTTCCACGTCGTTGAGGCAGTAGTAAAAATTTTTTTTCAGCCCAGCCCTTTCGCGTGAGCTATTTTTTAGTGAAAAAGTCCAAGAATCTCGGAGAAGAGCGAAATCTAAAAAAAGGCCTTCTTTTGAACCGCCTCAATATATATATATATTCATGTTTAGAATAATTTACGATGGTTGGAGTAAATTTTATTTTACGAGGAGTAAACGCATTAATATTTTACGTAGAATTGTGGTGAACAATGCAGCGCAGTGTTTTCGCAGGTCGTAGCACCATGTTTCACGGTTCTATGTATTTACCGTGAAGTAGAATTTCGTTGGTAAGGCAAGAGTGAATATAACCGCAAGGTTTGCACCTCTTCGTTCTCGCTAATTCTTACGAGATTCATAGGCCAAAATTTGTACGTGGCGAAGCCGTTTAATGGCGCGAAAGCACACCGGCAAGCCAGAAAGGGATCTCCCTCCGATGCTTTTGCCGTTAGAAGATTTTCTCTCGAGGGGAGAAGAGCCCCTAAGGCTACTTCCGCCCCGTTCGATAGCCAACGACTCTCTCTCTCCCTCTCTCTCTCTCTCTCTCTCTCTCTCTCTCTCTCACTCCCAGTTTCTTTTCCGGTTTCTCCCTTCCACCATTCACCAGTTATGAATGCCAGCACTAAATTCATTTTAATCGCCGAGATTACGCAAAGTAATAACCGCTAAGTGCTGTCTCACTTGTCCCGACGGGGCTTATAGGAGTTAGTGTCCCGCAATTCAACGCCCGTCATCAAAATTTCACCCCTTCATTTTTCGCCTCTCCTGCCCGTGGTGCGCGTTAAGAAATGACCGGAAAATAAAAAGGGTTAATTAATTTTTTAATAAAAGAAGGAGTCATCGACGTTTCTTTTTTTTTTCAGCATTCTTTCGACGAGATAAAGAGTAACAAAAGGTTTTCCATCCATTTTGGAAAATCTGTCTCCGTCGTTAAAAAAATAAGCGGATAATGATAAAAATTGTAAATTTTATTAAAAACAAAAAAGCGATCGTTTTATTTTAATTATTGAAAAAAAAATTAAAGTAATTGTTCGAAATTTTTGAGAGAAAAAGTTGGACCGTGACAAAAGTCATATTGTTTTTTTTTTTTTTCCCCACGTCCACTTTGAGAGCAAAGGACAAGGGACTGCGAGATGAATAGAATTGGTTAGGCAATATCAGCGAGGGTGAAAAAAAAAAAAAACGTGGAAAGATGTATGAATATTAATTGGACGCCGAAATAATGTCGGTAGACTTTCAGGGAGCCTCGGCGTTATAGACAGCTCTCTGCTGAAGAAGCAGGATCGGTCATTATTTCGTCTTAGTTATGAGTCTTTTATTTTTTATTTTATTTTGTTTTCCGTCATTTCGTGGCTAACGAGAGAACGCACGTCTCAACTCACAGAGCGAAAGTGTATGAGCGGTGTAGTAGACGAGTGTGAATTGTCATTAAGGTATATGCTGTGTGTGTGTGTGCGCGCGCCCGCTCGCGTCACCAAAGATCTCTTCATTATAAGTTTCAACAAAAAGAGTCCGACGGAGTCGTTAGTGCGAGAAGAAGAAATAATACTCAAGAAGAATTGAGTCTTATTTCATAGTCTTCTCAATCGTAAAGATAAAAAGACTTTTGCTCCTTCTTTCTCTCTCTCTCTCTCTCTCTCTCTCTCTCTCTCTCTCTCTCTCTCTCTCTCTTTATTTTCTCCCACTGCAAAAAAAAGTATATACCAATTGTCTTTGTGCATTAAATCCGGACCAACTTTGCATTCATCTCGTTAAACTGGCATTGGGTCGATGGTTTGTGGAAAAAAAAAATTAAAAGAAACATTGCGAGAAATGAAATTTGCAACGAAGAAAGTTAAGATAGAGACAAATGAGCATCAGAGAGTTCGAGATATCAGGGGCTTTAAGGATGTACCTTTGTCTGACAAAACGTAAATGAATACTTTTGATTCAATATTATGGGCTATTCCTAAGCTATATATCGAAGCGACATGGAGAAAAGAGGAAGAGAAGTCCTGGACTCTCCTTGCATATTTTACAGCCACGTATACGATTACTATGTCCTGAATCATTGAATTCCAATTTTTTAATTTATTGAATTTTATTGTATCCAAAATTAATAGCAATGATATAGAAGCTAAATTGGAATAGCTGTACTTTTTTTTTTCAAATTATATGCCTTTCTTTGTAGTTTCAACGTTCTCGTGTGAAATATTCTATTTTTTCCTACTGATTTGCTTAAAATTAATAACTCGTGAAATTTTTTCGATAAGTTTTATCGAGAAAAAATATTGTCGTTCATTCGGCAGTAATTTAAGCCCATAGTAGAAGTTGAAATTCCGATAATTTCCAAGCGGGGACCAGGAAATTCGCAATATTAGATTATGTTACCACAATAATACGTAGTTAACGATCCAAAGTTATTTTTAGATTAGTATCGACTTTCCGGGTTATTATTGGTCTCGCCCACTTGACTTTAATGGGTTGAACTGATTTTCTAACAAAATTGATGGTTGTGTTTAGGTAGCCGGTACATAAACATTATTTCTAGAATTTCCGTTAAAGTTTTTACTAAATTAAATTTTATCCCGTCAAAACAAATTTTTCATGCTCCATGGATGAAACTCCCCATTGTATAATTATATATGCTATTATCGCAATACACACGAGTCGCTAAGAAGGGAGAAAAGGGGCAAACGAGTGTAACTGTGTCGAGGGAAAAGTTCGAACCTTGTAGAATGAACGCCTTCGCTCGTATCGTTGCAATTCGCGGTGGAAAGTGCATCGCGAGACAATAATTAACCGGTATTCATCGTCGAACAGGGGGTTGACAGGTAAGGGAGTTTCACAGAGAAAATGTGGATGGGCCGTATAGCCCCCTCTCGCCTTATTCTGATATTCCCGCGTTAGTACCTGTAAGACTGCACACCCTATTGTGAAGCCACGAGGCGGCTTCCACTGTTTTCAATACGATTGTTCCAGAAGCCTTATTGTTTAAAGTTTGCCATTGTCATTATTATTATTTCGCGTTGGGACATTATACCACGACCAAGATTTATGAGTTAGTGTTATTCCGGAGTGGGCTGGCGGCTGGCCATGTAGACGAGTTTCCCGTCTGCTTCGTCCTTTTCAATGATACGTTCTCTCCATATATATATATATATATATATATATATATATATATATACACACACATATACATGAAGCAAAAGTACTCGTTGAAAAGGAGTCTGAAGTTGGACGAGACACATGCGAATTCAGAGTTTCCGAGGAAACTTTCCAAATCTATGTCACGTATAGCCCCAATGTTCTCATTGAACTTTCATTGGTAGTACTTTGACATAAATTCGCTCGTATTGGATAACTTTTCTTTTATTGTCATTGAATAATGATCGATATTTATTGTCAAATGAAGGAATTCAAATTCAAATTAACTTAAATTAATTGTATAAATTGAATTAAAGTAATTATATAAAGTAAATTAATTCTTCGTAATGAATTAAGCGAGACGAAAACTTGTATGATATAAGAATGAATGAATAAATAAATGTAGATTAAACTTTTCGAAAATATGATCGATCCATTGTTTTACCGAGCCGATATCGAGCATTAAATCCAACAACCGCGAGTATTGCATAATTTTGTTGATTGTGGCCCAGCTCGGTTGTGGGGAAAAAAGAGAGTGCAGGTCGGTATCATCGTGATTATATATATGCATTTTAGCCCTCGGTGAACTCATGCGTTTACGATGCCACTTACAACTTTAAACCCATGGGCTGGAAGCTGAAGAGAGATGGCGTACTCTCGACCGGTGTTTATGGTAAATGTGCGCACTAGAATAGGCCAGTGACAACGTTGAACGAGAGTACACGTACATATTTACATGTAAACATGGGGTATTCCAGATCAAATAAACGAAAAAAAAAAAAACATCGTTATTAATATCGTTTTTAACGCAATTTTTGTTTTTTTTTTCATTTAATACCAACTTGTTTTTAAAAACAAATTGTAATTTTTAAGCACAAAAATCATGACATACTTGGCAATATTTAAAAAATTTTATTACTCAACCACGAGGCTGCTGTTGAATTGTTAAAATAGTCGACGATACGTCCAACAGTGGTACTTCAACGCTTTTATCGATCATCACCACTCACGAATTTTTCAAAAAAATAAAAATTTAATTGTCAATGTAGACTGTTTTTCCGCGTTGCCTCGAAGCGTACTCGAGAGAAAAATAAATAAAAATGGTCTACGTCATAAGCACGTCGAGATTTAGCCTTGAAACGCTCCATGTACCGTTAATTATAATTAACGAAACAGCTGATGACCCTTCATTAATTAACGACGCATATAAACCACGAGGAAACATTTCCCAAGCTCGCTTCAACGAAACGGAAGTTATATGCAACAAAGGGGCGATCCTTCCTTGACGATCCATCATACGTTTCGAAGTGAATTGCATCAACGGAACGACTCTGGCACAAAAATTTGCGTGCAAAAGTAGATAAATCGTTATTGGTCAGACAGTCGAGCGAGCGAGAGATGAACGAATTTTGTCGATTCGAATGATTCGATCATCATTCATCGAATATATTTATCGAAATTTAATTATTGGCATAAAGCAAATTACATTACGCGACTCGAGTTGAATGATTTGTCAAAGTTATTATTTGTTATCGAATCGAGCAATCGTAATTCAAGAAAATTTGAAATTTGTAACACGATCGAATGAATATCATTTGGGCGAAATATAAATATACTATTGTATCGTTTTTAACGTCAATTAAACTTTACATTATCTTCAACAATTAATGTTCGATCAATGGATTTACATGCGCTTTAAATTGCGAGAATTATTTTTTTTTTTTTTCATTTATTGTTGACAAAAATAGGAGGAACAAAGGCTCTCGTTCCGATGAATCTTTTCGAGCGGGAGATATTTCGTCAACGCTGATATAATAGAAATGGACAGTGAATATAGGGGTCTCGTGAGTGATATATAGTACAGATCGAGAGTAATCAATCAGAGATTTGGGAGAAACGGGCGTGCTTATATAGCAAGGTTTGCCTCGTTCTCTTGTCTATCCCGATTCGATTACCCCAAAATGGGTGAACGGGGGCATAAATAGCGAATCGTTGATGGCACAGAAAATACGAAAAAAAAAAAAGTAAAAGAGAAAAGGGAAACCAGAGGTAAAAAAAACGTCCGAGCTATCGGCTTTGGGAGAAGTGAGAAGGGCGTTGAAAGGTTCGCGAAATCACGATAGATAGTTGGGAGAACGAACGAGAATCGAAGAGACGAACAAAAACGGCGATTATGGAGGTGCTGACGGAGCTTGAGCTTGGACGGTGGTACGGAGAGAGTCCTCTCTGGGTACGAGCAATGCTGGACCGCAACTACCCCTGCATACCCCTGGATTCATTCGGCTTCTCTCTCTTTCTCTCTCTCTCTCCCTCTCTCCTCTTTCTCTTTCTTTAACTGCCCATAAGACACCCATTAATTCCTCTCCTCAGAATCGCCCCTTCGTGAAATCACGAAATTCATTTAAGACATAAAAATTGATTACTTCGATCATCGAGGGCAAGACTCAATGCCGGCCAATCGTAGATCCAATTACGTAGGTACTATTAGTCGAATTATATTGAGATGAGAAGTCATTTTACAAACGATGAATATAATTATCCGAGAACAAAAAGTATTCATCGGAAACACTTATACACACTAATTTGTTCCTAATTAATAAATATCAAAAATAAACTGATTGTCCTTATACGGTTATTAATTTTTTTTTTTTTTTAATTATCACAATATCGATGAAAATTAATTTTACGCCAAATTGTTCTGAATTATAAATTTGCTTGAGCGGAAACATTAATCGTCATTTAATTACTTTTTATTACCGCGATAATGATTTTTTTCTTTCACAAAATTATTTATCATCGCATTTTATACGATCCTCTTCATGTCTCTGTGTACAACATAATTATAATGTATGATAGAGAGTTATGAGGGATCAAAAATTTGCACATGGAATATTGCGTCGCAAGTTTATGTGTACGTAAAGTTGAGCAAACCGTGAGAGCAAAAGCTTTGAGAGTTTCGGGAGATGCGGATATAGAGCGATATGCACAATGCATTTACGATGCACCGCATGCAGAGGGGATGACGGATACGGGAAATGACAGATGCCAAAACCGCGAATGCGAAGATCTGTATATACTCGTCGACACGTCGAACAGAGAGATTCTCGAGTATAATGGCATATATACATGAGGCATTTCGTGCAAACTCGATCTTTCAAAATTTTAATCAATGATTTTTTACAGTATCGCTGCATTTCCAGTTTATTTTTCATTTTTTGTTTCCATTTTAATCGCGTGTATTTATTTATTAAATTCGAAAATTTGGGGCAAATTTAAAGAGAAATTATAATGATTATAGCCGCTCGTCAACAACAATTTTTTACAAAGACATTTCAAGATAACCAACCAATAGGCCCACATTTCAGAATTAAAAAAAAAAAAATGACAAAAAAATTTCACAATTCCGTGCTAGATATCAAAACTCAACTATTATAATTCGGTATACACACATCATACACGAAATGCAATGATTTTTCGTCCAATGTATTTGACGAACCGTCGAATTGCAGGGTCTATGAAAAAAAAAAGTTACTGTCAAAAAAATGATATTCTCTGTGTGAAACACCTCGTATACGTACTCTCGGTGTACGACTGTAACGTATTGAAACTACTTGTGTGCTCCTTTCCGTTGTCCCAAGCGAAGCATCTGTGTAAGAGCGAGTAGGATGAGAGATATGCGATTGTGCAACGACGAAAGAGAGATAGAGCGACAGGTGAGAGCCCAAGGAGAGGGGAAAGCCACAGAGACGAGTGAGCTCGTCGAGGGGAAGCTTTAAATGGTATACATGTACCACCCAGGCTCGACTGTTGAGACGCTCGTGGAGGGCCGTAGTAATTGGATTTCAGTTACCCGCGTCCCACTTCTTCAACTCTCTCTCTCTCTCTCTCTCTCTCTCTCTCTCTCTCTCTCTCTCTCTCTCTCTCTCTCTCTCTCGTTGTAATGAAATCACGACAGAGCAGAACTTTTCTTACTACGTCGCTTCATGTCCCTCTTGCTCTTCCATCCATTTTTCCTCGTAGATCGATCGATCCAGGACATGGAATATCCCCTGAGCTCTCGCGAGAGTGTGTATACCAATCGCGAGCAAGACGAAGGGTTGATGAAATTTGTCCCCGAGGAATTATAGCAATGCTTCTACGAGAGCGCGCTTTTATTATTGTCAAACACAAAGATTCATCAGACATAACGGATGGTATCCATGAAAATATAGCTTGAAAATATCGTAAAAATGACATCTTCCCGTAGAGCCACTTGTGTGTATATCTATTACATTGTCTGCTTGTCGTAGATTTTTCGTAAAATAAAAAACGTTCACCTGCTTCGAATTTTACGTCTCAATATTGCATTTTTGAGTCGTTTTTTTTTTTTTTAACACCGCGTGATTAATGATCGATGGAAATTTTACACAAAACTCTGAAAAACACAATGACACTATTGAGATTTTTCTGTTTTTTTATTCTTTCCAGAAATGCCGTTTGGTTCATTTCGAGATTGCAATTATATCTAGGCAAAAATGTACTTTAAAGATCGATAAAGAAGTATGCTGAAAATTCAAAAAAATCGATTGTCCTAGTTTGAAGGTGAAAAATTTTTTTTTTTTCAAACCTGCCAACTCAATGAGCCAAGCGTACAATTTGTAGGTCAATGGATCATGAAGAAAATAAGCACAAAATTGCAAGTCCTTTGAAAAGCAAAAACAAAAACAATAAAATCTAAATTTTCAAAATTTGTTCCTCGAACAACGTCTTGTATTTGTCTTCTTTTTTATTTTCTTCAATTATTTTTCGTCTCCGATGGCTGGTGCGGATATGAAATCTGCTCCAATGACACGACAAATTTATGATAATTATTGTTACTCCTGTGTGTCACCCTTTGACACGAATTTTTCCCAATTAAGCGATGTTAATCAAACACGAAATATATTTTATCAGTGTTATTACGTTGTAATTATAGTTTAACGATGCATCGACCAGAGTCCATAATCGAATTCTCTCGGGCTGCAAATAAACGGATCCATAAATCATACGGTGAATGACGCGTGCATTGAGGGTTTGATGGTATGTGTGTGCATTGGAGAATGCGTGGGTGTTCGTCTCGTTCTGTATAGTGTAAACATCGGTTGTTAGCGATTAGCGATGCCCGTTCGCACTCGACGATTTACAGCATAACGAAAACGAAAACAACGAGGCTCGCAACTCCCATCGATATATATATATATATATATATATATATATATATATATTTATATACACGTACTCGATACTCAAATTTGCTAAATTCGTGAACTTCGATTTATTTTTATATATTTTCACTGGATACGTGCCATAAATTTTTTTTGTTCCCCCAAGTGCATCTCGTATACAAGCAATATTGAAATATTTCGTTCTCTCGTGGAGAAAATTTTATAAAAGGTTTCTAGCCAAAGGGTATGGTGAAATTTATTTTATTTCGAAATAATCTTCGATATATTTCACAGCTAAAGGAACTTTTATCGAAACTGAGTTGAGCGTAAGTTGAAATGAAAAACATCAATGAATGGATAAAATTGAATTTTTTTTTGTTCCAAATTATGAAAATTAAAAATTCATCAGCCCAACGAATGTTTCATTTTACGAACGAATTTATTCATTTAAAAAATAAATATCCATATCTCAAATCATGAAATTGCGTCTCGATGGAGTAAATCGTATTTGCATATCTGAAAGAAGAACCCCGTACGCTGCGAGTTCATATATAGGGCTCTTGTTACGATCTATAGGCCCGCAAAACAAAATTCTGGGTTGGTCGGGGGGAAAAAAAAAACATGGTTGAGGAAAGAGGCTTAACCATTAGGGAAAGGGATTGGAATAGACAGGTGCAATTAAAACTGGTCGTAATTGAAGCGTACACCCGAAAATTTCCTTAATTGTGCGCTATCAGTAGGTATAACGGTTGTTCTAACGAGTATCGCGGAAAGCTATTGCCGAACGCTTCGCGCGCGGTTCTAATTATCTCGATTTCGCTACTGCTATCATGCCGCTTCCTTTCCCTCGCCTCGGTGAGCACCCTTCTGATGTTCAGACTGCGAGTACAAATTGTACCTTATATCTGCAATAAGATGGCGATACTCTCGTAAAGGTGGCCGTGCACGCTCGACCTAACTATTTATTTAACTACTCAAATCAGAAAGTTTGGACTGTGAGAATAAGTAATTTTTTTAAGATTTAAATACAATTTTATTCGGGTCAGGTAATCATGATTTGAATCGAATACTATATTACATTTTCTCGATAAAGCGGATAATTATAACATCAATTTATTTCATTTTATCTTTATTTCGTTGTGCAATAATCATTTTTGGATGAAAGATTCATTCTTGATGTCACTTTATCATTCCCCGAAGAATATTGCCCCAAGAGCAATCAAGACAGTGTGAAACATGATGGGCGCTTTTGTCTGACAAGCAAGTTTAGTATTTATATATATAATTGTTGAATTAAATTTACCGAGGATCTGATAGGCAAGACGATCACATTCGTCCTCCCGGACTCATCCCTATCGCAATTACGCCAGGTGGGGATTGGGAAACGTTGATGGGGCAGAGGGGGGAGGGGGCTATATGGTTATCATTAATTACCCGATACAAGACATCCTGCGCACGCTTGACACGGGTTGCCTTATGGGACAGGCCGTATCCCCACCCCTTTTTCGTATTACTCCCTGGGAGCAGTTCCTACGGACGTTGATCGATTTACCGGATAACGGTGGGAGCACGAATTCCCTGCGTGAAATTAACGTGTGGATAGTTGACGATGTCACTCTCTCTCTCTCTCTCTCTCTCTCTCTTTCTCTCTCTTTCTCTCATGATCAGGCCCTACAAAGAACATTCAACCGATACTCGAGAATATTTGGAAATTCGATAGTTCGGAAATGTTTCTCCGAGATGTGCAGAGGACAAAAAGTATTTCAGAATTTCCAATTGTTAATTAGGCGAATAATGAAGTGGAACGTTCTCTACGTGATTAAATTTTTTAAATACTTTCGCGCTGATCAAACCACTTGAAATTTCAAAAATTCGGGACCGATTGACGATCGATGGGGAAAAACAAGAACTCAATCGTTAAAATTATCGAATCGTATAAAATTAAACTTTTATGAGATTCTGCTGCATTAAAAAAAAAAAAAAAAAAAAAAAAAAAACTTGTTTTGAGAAAACTGCAGCATTACAGATGTAGTCATTATAGTGATATGTTAGCTTGCAACAAAAAATGCAAAAACCCTAATTGAATGAAAGAAATTGTGGACCCATAAAAATAGAAATAAAACAAAAAGAATCGTTGACCCAATCACGTATCACAGACGTAAAGAAAAAGCTCTTTGCACCTGAACTGAAACTATTTTTAAATGCCAGGAAAATTTCAACACGACATTTTTATCCGATTATTTTTAATCGATTCCTCGAAATTACGAATTTAGGCCGCGGTAAATATAAACTTTGCCACAAAAAATGATAACGTATGCGATATGTATAGCGATAAAAAGAAATGTCAGAGTGCTGGAATAACATGTAAAAACTGATAATGAGAGAAAAAAATTTTAACACGACAAACGTTTTACCCTATCACTCGTTCGTATCAATTTCTCAGGCGTATAATTTAAAAATGAGAATAATAATGCCCGTATATATACGATTCCATTAACATGCAACGCCAACGTTGAACAATTTTGCCACGTCATTCTCGCTGGTGTCCTATACATTTTCCCTTTTTCTGATAGCACGGTGGGGTACAGAAGAAAAAAAACACGAAATTGACAAAAAAAAGTTACAACGTTCACAGGAATACAGTGAGAATAAGTAGCAGAGAGAGAGAGAGAGAAAGGGAGAGAGAGAGAGAAAGGGAGAGAGAGAGAGAGACTCTTGACTCTCGTTGATTCTCTTTTTTCGGGAGCCAGGCGAAAGGACTGTCAAAAGTCCTCTCTGAGTGCAAGTCGAAAGGTTTTTCCCAAGAGTGAAGATCCTCCGGGAGAGAGAGAGAGAGAGAGAAAGTGTGAGTGTGTGCGTGGGTGTGGTGGATTAACAATAAAGCAATAGAAAATTTCATCGCTCTCACTCTTCCATGTACGTCATCCCGACGGATTATCTTTTCAATTAAAATTACATCAAGGCCCTTCAGCTTCCGCTCGCTGTAGCTGTGAACTTTTATCTATCCTCTGACAATCTCCCATTCCTATGAGTTTAAAAATCTCTGTCACTTGCAACTGTATAGTTGACCCAGGAATTTTGCTCTCTATCATTCTGCATGCGAGAGAAATTTCGTCATATTGTCGGTATCGAATAAACTGACGGAGGAAAATTACAATAAATATTGAAAAAAAAAGAAAAAAAATTTCATAAAGAAACATTTGATTCAATATTAGGTATAAACGAAACAAAAAAATTGATTTCTTTGACCCAAATATTATAATGATCACCAATGTCATTCACGGTATTGATTGTTCAGAATGTCTCCGTGTTAACTTTCCGACTTCTTCAGCTCTCGTATCGATACTCCTATATAGGGAAAAAAAGCCGTTTGATAAATCAAAAGCACTAGAATTGTGTTTTATTATTTTCCGCAATTGAACATTTCAATTCTCCACGAACGAGTTTGCTAATCCGCAAAAGTAAAATTCCTACTACATTCCCGCATACAGAAGTAAGCATGGTATGGAATTTTCGTTGACTCGCGTGCAAGTTATCCGCTGAGAATGCGAGTAAAGGGCAAGTGATTGTACATTAAGCATATTGCGCGATGCTCGCTCCACGCCTACAGTCCTCCGTTGAATGTTAACATTTTTTTTTTCGCATACGTGTGCATCGAAAAGCCTCGCGCATTGGCATGAAATTTTATGAGAAATCCTGAGCGATTGTATGAAAAAAAAAAAGAAATTAAAAGAAAAACGTCGAAACGTTCATCGTCCTCTCTTACTTAGACTCGATTCTCTCGTCTTATACAACACGATCTGATTATTTTCGTTAACTGTCACCCATAGTCGTTTAATCAATTATCGGATTATCGACATTTGCGTCGAGCATTGCAGCCCTCGTGAATGTAATTTTACGTATTTGCAGAGCACAGATGTGTGGAGGAAAAAAAAAAGAAAAAAAATAATGACAAGCGAGATCAAAGAAATATGAAGACAGGAAATAAAAAAAACTAAGCTGTAAGCTGAAACGAATTATTAACATACAGCTGTTGAAAATAAAACCGTTTTGATATTTTAAAATTAAGTGTTATCACTATGAAAAAAAAATGCTATTCCCTAATTTGATATGTAAAAAAATCTCCCAGGGGTGGAACAATTGATGGCGTGAATAGTAAACATTTTTTAAGTAAAAAAATTCTTCAAAGACGTCTTTTCAATACAGTACTATTTTTTTAACATAAAAATGTTTTATTGCTAGCTATTTTTCCATAACTCGATCGCGAACAAAGAAAAGGTCACTTTAATATGAAATCCAAGTTGGATTTCATATTAAAGTGATTGATTGGTAAGTGATTAAGTGAAATTAATAATACGAAACCCATCTTGGATTTCGTTTTAAAGTGACCAACCTAATCCAATGCAACTTTGATAGTAGATTTTACATAGGAAATCCAACTTGATCTGTACCGAGTCTTCTCCAAGTAACAAATATAGGAAATTTGCAGAAGAAAAATTAATCATCATCTGCGACGAATTTTTTAGACATGTTTCAAAGTTCTTTAATACAAATATGCTATATATTTCGTCTGGTGATTACCGATATTCATTATGTATACATAAGCTCGAGATTACGTCGAACAAAGCATTGATCCACTGAAACGGAACATCAAATGCATGATAGCCTCTGATTTGACGTGGATTCAAGTTCGTATGGTATCCTATATAATTACCTATAATACTCTAACGCAAACCCATTTATATATACGGAGATGCATAGAAATGCGTGGATTCGCGGAGCGAGAGAGGCGCTCCACAGCCTTGTTAGCGGTTCAGAGCTTCGAGTTATCCGAGGATTCAATAATGGCAGAGCCATTATTCTATATGATATAACAATACATTATGATTGTTATACACTGTGATAATATGTTTGATTTGACAATGTAACAACTAGAACATGATTAATTTATCGAGAAACTTGGTGGCTGTAAAAGAAACAAAAGAATTTAAGAATTTTATTCTTGAAAAATGCTTGCAATGTTTGCACTAAGCTATATATTAATTTTAAATTAATTGATTTTCTTAATTTCCTTAAAATCCTTCATCAGAGAATCATCGGTGGTCAGATTTGAGTTTTGTAAATTAATCATGCAACCAATATTGAGCAAATTCTCAAGAAACTTTGACTGTCATGATGCGATCTGGGCACATACATGTATAATCATCATAATGTATTATATCGTATATTGGGTCTTGGACGGTCTTGGCTTCTCGTCAAGGGTACGAATGCTGGATAGAATATATGGATAGATAGATAATAATAGATAGATGGGCTTTGAGGTTGGATGGTGAATTGGACCTTGGCACTGGCATGCCAAGAATAGCTGAGACGGCGACGATGTCATTGTCAGGCACCGGTCTCGATCGAGTTTACGACTCGGTCAGGTAAAGCCCGATATTCTCGCCTGAAGATAATGCTCAGCTTTCTCTCTCTCTCTCTCTCTCTCTCTCTCTCTCTCTCTCTCTCTCTCTCTCTCTCTCTCTCTCTCTCTCTCTCTCTCTCTCTCTATCTCTCTCTCTCTCTCTCTCTCTCTCTCTCTCTCTCTCTCTCTCTCTCTCTCTCTCTCTCTCTCTCTCTCTAATATACCAATGGTCTGCAACTAAATATCAGTAAATCTAAGGTTCTTTTACTTGGCAGCAATTCCTATACGCGTGAACTTGACTTTTCTACGTTATTACCGATATCTCTAAATGGTGTAAATATACCATTCGTTAGTGAGGCCAGAAACCTTGGTGTCATTTTCCAGTCTAATTTGTCGTGGAAATCCCATATCCTTAACATCTCTCATCGTGTTCACTTCATCATCTACAGATTAAAATTTCATCGCAATGTTCTTTCTCGTGAGTTACGAACATCACTGATTGTTTCCCTAGTTTTTACACTACTAGATTATTGTTGTCTAGTTTATCATAATCTGTCTGATGAGTTAAACACGAAACTTGAGCGTCTCATAAATTGTTGTATTCGGTTTGTTTTTGATCTCCGACGTGACACTCACATTACACCATTTAGGCGGCAACTTGGCTGGCTGACTGTTAAATCAAGACGCCTTTATTTTCTAGGCATTTCGATGTTCAATGTTGTTCGTCTGAAGTCTCCAGCTTATATTCTTGAACTGTTCAGGTATGTAGATGGTGATGCAGAGCGTCCCATGAGGAGACCGCGGTCGATATTTACTATACCACTACATCGGACAGCTATTTATCGTCAATCTTTCTCTCTTTCTGGTATTTATTTTTGGAATACCCTACCGATTTTCATCACCTCCTCTCAAAGTTTAGAAATTTTTAAAGTTCGTCTCTTTGCTCACCTATTTAACCTTGTAGATTCAGATACGTAGTCTGAACAATCTCAGTCTAGAAATCAAGAAATGCATATGTCTGAGCCATTGGCTCTATTAGTTAGTACTACCTGCGACCGAGTATTCTCTTCCATAATTTTAAAATTTTTGTTAAGTTATCTTTATGGTCCTATTTATTTATTTTTTATTTATTTATTTTTTATTTTTATTTTTATCTTTATTTTTATTTTTATTTTTATTTTTATTTTTTTATTTTTTTATTTTTTTTTTAATTTAATTTAATTTTTTATTATTCTATTTTTTTTCAACCGAATCTATCTCATAGTCTATCGATTCTTAGTGTTTGTTACTGATTTATGTTTTCTGCGTCTACTTTGATCATACTACTCTTGAATCTATTCACCGTGTATGTATTTTGCCAAAGGCTTGCCAAGGCATAATAAATGTATCAATCAATCAATCAATCAATCTCTTGCTCTATCCTCATAACTTCAAATATAATATTACATTACGTTTCATGAAAGAATACCGATCTTGGCCTTAGCTTCGCAATGAGATTCGTCATCGTGAGAATGTGCAAATACCCCGAAATATCCGCAGATCGGCTTGAGATTCGTCAGCATTGTCCCACTGTAGAAATTTCTCGAGTACAAAGTTTCCAGCCAGAGAAAAAAAAAACCCCAACCACATTTGCCACTCCGTGATAGCCTATACGATGTTAATTAATTTCGAGCATGAAATCATCGCTGGACTTCGCATAATTTTCGATTGGTTTCTACAAAATGACTTGTCGAACGATCGAGAAATCGTAGATTGAAGTGTATTTAGGATTTCGGTGGTCTTCAAGGCGATATTAACGCGCCATGGTAGCTAGCGGGCCGGAACTATTCATTCTAGCGAAGAATAAGCCAAAATCGACCAAATGGATCGGTAATTTTTTTGTCCGCAGCTAAAAATCTGAGTGTAAAAGCCAATGCCAGAAGTAATCGATTATTCTAGGAAAAAAAGATAAAAATCCGAAAGTGGAAGCTGCGTCGATTAATTCCAGTTTATATACATATATATATATATATATCTTAGTCATTGTAGCCGAACATTTCGGATTTTATGTTCTCTCTCTCCAATGCTTCTGAAACATTTCGGATGTGGTAGCTATGAGCGATTTCAGTGAAATTGAGCGTCCCCGTGGAAGCGACGCGAGTTATTCGTGCACGACGACAGCACAGAAAGAGATAGAGAGAGAGAGAGAGAGAGAATACGAGTTCACACATACACATACGTATGTATATATATGTAAAAACAGGCGTTGCTGGCCCATTCACTAGGGGGTGTTTCTCTCCGTGTGTACATGTTACGCACATGCGACGAGTTGGTCCAGAACGTGCTCACCGAACCCGCAAACTGTTTCCGATTTGAATGACCGCGAGTGCGCGAGGTCCCGCGCCACGAGAGACGAAACGACGAGGATACCGCGGCACGAGTATACCACAGGAGTCGTGAAACTGCCCCCGTGTTTCTAGGATTAGCTATATATATATACACTAGGGGATACCCACGGCTCGGGTGCTACGCGCCCTCGCACTTTAGGTTTGGTTGGCCAATTCTTGTACATGACGGTGGCAGCCATATATATATATATATATTAAGAGTGCGTGTGAATTTTCGTATGTGTGTCTGTGTACCATCCCTCAAATCCCCGAAGCACGCTTGGCTTTTCTCGTCCGAGCTAAACGTTATGCTCGCGGAGAGATGAGCGAACACCGGTGTCCCGAATTCTCAAATTTCACTCCTGTGTTTACTTCACGATTCGTTAAACGCATGCCCAGCTGTGTGATATAACCGGAAATTTTTACGTGAAAAAAAAAATCGTGAAAAACGAAAGACACATCAACTTTGAATGAAATCTGAATATTCCCAATCAATAACGTTATTCTGCTGGTTTCAGAATTTTTATTTTACATTTTATAGTGGTAGATCTCGATTTTCTTACGTGGCACGAACTGTGTAAACATCTCGAAGTTGAATTTATTCGAACTGGAGATAATTAGATCAGAAAGTTTGGCCTTTGTGACTCAGTGAATTATATTCGAATGGAACCAGCTTTTTTTTTTTTAATATTGAGATGACCTCGTGACGAATAAAAATTCATTGGTGAATTTCATTCAAATGAATTCATTTTGGTCCACCAAAATTAACTTGAATTAATTCGAACTTGACAGGCAATGGACATTATTGGCTAAACTTCATCTCACCAGAAGCAATATCTCTCTCTCTCTCTCTCTCTCTTTGTCGTTAATTCCCAAGATAATGTTGTAAAATCGGGGCGACATATTTAACGAGTTAGATAAAATAATCTCGCTTAAACCGTTTCACAGTGAGCTAAGTCCTCTGAGACGAGAAACCTAAGTAGGATGGGAAACCTAACTAGGATGAGATCAGATCGGGGCACCGACCTCCATCTACCTCGGAGGGCTAAATCGACCGCTAGCAGGCAAAAGGGCCTAACTGGAAATATTTAACGCGCACAGAGAAGTAGTTAGGGCTTTATGATTCATATCGATCGATATATATATATATCCGTATATATATATTCGTATACATATGTATATGCCCTACGACCCTGTGACGATGACTATATATAGGGTCGCCTGTCGTTGATAGTTGTGATTAATGCTACTGGCTCCAACGATAACTTGATTATGCGAGTGCTGACGAACTCGCTCGACCTACTACCCCTTTACCTCTCTCACTCTCCGTCATTCTCATATTCTCCCGTTATAACGCGCCTTCTCGTTTGATTTTATGAAGCGTCAACGATTTTAACCCCCATTCGAGATTTAACCACGGAACACCGTCGATATCACACTTATCACGGGGGGATACGCCGATCGAGAAAGCTCGAGAGGACACCAACGTTTATAGTTTTTGCGAGAACATTTGGCAGTAAAAATGGCACTTTATCCATTTTTATTCGAAATATTATCCGACATATACATACAGCCACCCTCCCCCCCAAAAGTTTCACGGGGCACATTATTATATAAAGGTAAAAGGCGTATATGCTACGATCCACCATAATGCTCGTATCCCATCGATATTATCATACATACGTATATTCTGGTGAACCCCTTTTAGCCATCTCGTGTGTCGGGGCAATTTCTTTTATGTCATATGCTGTCGTCAGTAGACGGATCTCGCGATTATTGTTCAACCGCTATGATTCTCCGGTACTTACCGAAGCGTCTATACTCGTACATACATATATATACAAGAGTATAGTACTGTCAATGCAAGCTCATAACGTAACGCGAGATCGTCGTTTTTATTTTTGTTCGCAAAAAGAAAAAATTGGAAACAGATATACAGAATTTTATACATTATTATTTTATTTTGATTTCTCGTAGAGAATGCCTTTTTTTCATAACATAATTTATGAAAAAAAATGTTCGTAATGGAAAAGCTTGCTATGCAACTTCGAATGGTGGAGCTTGATTGAAATCAAAATCTCTGTGAAGGGAATATTTCCACCGTCTTTCCTCGTTGACAAAACCAAGAAACTTCGAAGCTTTTTCGAAAAAATTTTATAAGAAAGAGAAAAAAAAATGACGATCCAGCATATGAATTGACAATTTTCAGGGTTTTTTTTTTTGTTTATTCCTTTTCCTAAAGCTTTAAATCATACGTTCTTTATTGCTATCCATCTAAAGCGAAAAAATCGGGGTTTTCTCATATTTTTAAACCACCTCGCATCGTTTACAACGAAAGCCCGAGGGCACAGTGCCACGCAATACCAGTTCGACACCGTTAATTTTCGCGTGAACACGATATTTTGTATTGTTCCGCGTTCAATGATTTTCGAATGTTCCTTGTTTATCTATTATGCATATATAGTCCCAGGAACGATATGTCCCTGGTTTCGTTTTTTTTATAATGTTCGGCTCATTCACGATGCCGCATATAACATTCAGCACACTGAAAATTCATTATAGAGCACTAATGGTCGTCGTTGTCCCGAGGCCTTTTGCGGTTTTCGTATACACACACGAACATGTCATTTATACGGGACTTCCCGTGTAGAAAATTGTTAGGGCGTCCCAATTTAAAAAGAGGCCCCTTATGGGCATCAACAGGGCATCCCCTATAGAGGCTTCCTCACTGTTCCCTAACTGGGGCCAAGTCAGGGTTTATTTAGGCATCCAAGTTAATTTTGTTCAGGCTTGCCTAATCTGTGCCAAAGTTGGGCCAAGTTGGGGTTTATTTAGGCATCCAAGTTAATTTTGTTCAGGCTTGCCCAATCTGTGCCAATGTTGGGCCAAGTTGGGGTTTATTTAGGCGTCCAAGTTAATTTTGTTAAGGCTTGCCCAATCTGTGCCAAAGTTGGGCCAAATCAGGGTTTATTTAGGCATCCAAGTTAATTTTGTTCAGGCTTGCCCAATCTGTGCCAATGTTGGGCCAAGTCGGGGTTTATTTAGGCATCCAAGTTAATTTTGTTCAGGCTTGCCCAATCTGTGCCAATGTTGGGCCAAGTCGGGGTTTATTTAGGCATCCAAGTTAATTTTGTTAAGGCTTGCCCAATCTGTGCCAAAGTTGGGCCAAATCAGGGTTTATTCAGGCATCCAAGTTAATTTTGTTTGGGCTTGCCCAATCTGTGCCAAAGTTGGGCCAAGTCGGGGTTTATTTAGGCATCCAAGTTAATTTTGTTAAGGCTTGCCCAATCTGTGCCAATGTTGGGCCAAGTCGAGGTTTATTTAGGCATCCAAGTTAATTTTGTTAAGGCTTGCCCAATCTGTGCCAAAGTTGGGCCAAGTCAGGGTTTATTTAGGCATCCAAGTTAATTTTGTTCAGGCTTGCCCAATCTGTGCCAATGTTGGGCCAAGTCAGGGTTTATTTAGGCATCCAAGTTAATTTTGTTAAGGCTTGCCCAATCTGTGCCAAAGTTGGGCCAAGTCAGGGTTTATTTAGGCATCCAAGTTAATTTTGTTCAGGCTTGCCCAATCTGTGCCAATGTTGGGCCAAGTCGGGGTTTATTTAGGCATCCAAGTTAATTTTGTTAAGGCTTGCCCAATCTGTGCCAAAGTTGGGCCAAATCAGGGTTTATTTGGGCATCCAAGTTAATTTTGTTCAGGCTTGCCCAATCTGTGCCAATGTTGGGCCAAGTCGGGGTTTACTTAGGCATCCAAGTTAATTTTGTTAAGGCTTGCCCAATCTGTGCCAAAGTTGGGCCAAATCAGGGTTTATTCAGGCATCCAAGTTAATTTTGTTTGGGCTTGCCTAATCTGTGCCAAAGTTGGGCCAAGTCGGGGTTTATTTATGCATCCAAGTTAATTTTGTTCAGGCTTGCCCAATCTGTACCAATGTTGGGCCAAGTCGGGGTTTATTTAGGCATCCAAGTAAAACTCATTTGTTAATTAACAATTAAATATATTTTTTCACTATATATCACCTTTTTACCGAATATCATGCTGGTTCATCCAGCATGGCGAGACAGCGCTTTCAATTAGAACTCGTAGATTAATGTCATTTTAATACACTAGAGTCATAAGATATCAATGGCGTAGTGGTAGAGTGTCGGTCGTCAGGTAGGTCGTTAGGTAGTTCTCAGTTAAAATCTCAGGTAGGATAAAAATTAATTTCGACGAAATAACGTCCGGACTACGAAGCCGCAAACATTCGTAAAAAAAAAAAAAATCGCCAGCGCGTTAATTTTTTTTTAAAATGATTATTTAAGGATAGAAAGTGCTGAACTCGCCGATTCGAGGATAGCGGGTTCGAATCCCACTCAGTGACGTTTTTTTTTTTTTTGAAAAATTTACAGGATTTTTAAAAATAATGAAATAACAATACTGAATTCATTCATCGATCATTCCTAATTGCTAATTTATTGATAATAAACTAATAATGGGCCAATTCCGGTTTGTCTCACGTATTTGATTTGGCTCCATATGCGCGGTAAAACTTGGGCCAATTCGGGCGACCAAAATAGGCCCAAGTTTGAAAGCCTGTATGGGGCCAAAATACTTAAGCGGGACAAGCCACTGTTGGCCCAATACAGGTGACCAAACTTGGGCCAATTGTTGGGTCCAACAATGGCCCAATACTGAAGACCAAACTTGGGCCAATTCGGGCGACCAAAATAGGCCCAAGTTTGAAAGCCTGTAAGGGGCCAAAATACTTAAGCGGGACAGGCCACCGTTGGCCCAATACAGGTGACCAAACTTGGGCCTAGATAATATCGAGGAAAATTAACTTGGCCCCAGTTAGCGCCCGGAAAAAATTTCTACACGGGTTGGTCGGGAAATATCTCGCTGAAAATGCGGTTTAACGTATGCATGACAGTGTCAACATGGGCCATCGTGAATTTCGATACAAAAATCATTAATCCAAACGCATTGATAATGACGCTTTGCCTTGATATACATTAAGTGAACGATGAGAAATAGTAATGAATAAAATAATGATTGAAAAATCTGAATTTAGTTAACGCGGCAAATTCTTGCGAAAAATTGAACCGCGTCTGTTCCCAGTTTTTACAGTATCGTGCGCGCTCACACTCGATCGGAGAGTAGAAAAATCATGAAAAACGTAATTCTTGATCGCTGTTTCGAATTTAATGCTTCAAGACGGCCTGTTCGCCACAGACATCGTAAAGAAAGAGAGAGAGAGAGAGAGAGAGAGAGAGAGAGAGAGAATGACGTAAAGATGGTGACCGATCGTAAAAAAAAAAGGGGTCGAACGATCTGACGACTGGAAATATACGCTCGGAATGTCAATTATCGACTCTCCTGTTGCCAAGACGAATGGAAGAAAATAAATGAGAAAAGCATCGTGAAGTTGAACGACATGTTTATAACGTTGATGAGGCGCCTGTAGGAGGTAACAAAAAAAAAAAGCAAAACTTTTGATCTCGCCCGAGGAGACACCCAAGTGGAAAAGTATGACTGCGGCAAAGAGCGTCCGGAAAAAAACACAAGGTATAGGGATGAGGAAGGAGATGATGAAGAAGAAGAAGAAAAAAAAAATCTCGATTCACCTGTAGATTACGAGAGGCGGACCGGGAGAGTAACGAACATGCGGCGAAAAATATACATCGCGAAACGTTAATACCGCGAGCGAGAAACTTTTTCGAGCCGCAACTAGTCAAGGAAAAAGTGACGATAGAGAAAGAGCTAAAGGTGGTTTGAAGAAAAGAGTTGGGAAAACTTTCTCGCGGAAGCTTTCAACGCTCCTTCTCTCTCTCTCTCTCCCTCTCTCTCTTTCTCTCGCTCTTTCATTCCCATCAACGTGTCGAGGCAAAAGTCTGGATACTAGTTTCTTCGTTTTCTCACACTCTTCTTTTTATCAACCACCACCACCCCTCCCCCCCCCCCCCCCCAGAAGAGACGCGGGAAGAGCTTGTATACCGATATTAGAGTTTTTCGTAATTTCCACCTTTCGGCTTTAAGAGAACTGCCACTCGGGCCGTGTATACCTTTTCGCAGACTCCTCCACCGGTCGTCACGGTTTCCACAGCATCAGTTTTTGTTTGTGTGTGTGTGTGTGTGTATGTGCGTGTGGGTGGGTGAAAGAGAGAGGGAGAGAGAGAGAAAGAGCGTAGAGAGTCCGTTCTCTGTGGCGTCGGACTCTGAGCCACACTGGCTCGCTTCTGTTGGTCTAACGTGATTAAGCTAAAAGCCTTTCCCAGACGAAGGATCAGTGGTTCATCCCTTGCACTATACTCATATACCCGTCTCTACTACTGTCCCCGTGTGTAAGTGTTTTTTCAAGTTTCGAGCATAAATATAGTGCGATTTATATATACGCATACTAGAGATAAAGTACTCCGGTGATTGACTTACGTCGAATTAATCATTCGAATGATAAACCATTGAATATCAATTTTTATCACAAAATCTTATAACAAATTGTTCCTCATATTATCAAATATTTAATTTCGATGATTATTAAAAAAAAAAGCGTGCAAATTAAAAATTTGCCCTTTGCTTTCCCATTGTTCTATCTTGCTCGCAAAAATCCCTCATCTATATATGAGCAAGTGGATTTTGCAAAGCTTTCCCCATAGAGAAAGCTTTGCGAGCAAGATAAAATAACGGGGAGGCAATGTGCAAATTTATAATTTGCGCGCTTTTCTTTCTGCATCCGATTTAAATAATAATGCAATGATGAACACAAATTTGTCAATGACATTTGAAACAATAACGGTAATTTTTTTAGAAATTCGAAAATTTTATACCATTCAAATTCCTTAATTGATTCTTGCCAAATTTTATAACAATCGTGATTGCAACTGAAAGTCTATTTGCGTAAAAAAAAAAAAAAAAAAAAACGTTTGGCTCATTAGCCAATAATTTGCGGAAATTAGAGAGCTATCAGAGATTTTTTAAATTCAAAATTTGAAAAATTTCGAATCCCTTAATCGATTTCTGACAATCTCAGTGACACGCATCCTTGTCCCCATATAACCTATCCATGTAAAAAAATTTCGGCTTGAAAGCCAAAAATTTTCAGAATTTGCAACTATTGGAGATATTTTTTTTTCTCCATGAAATCAAATCCTCCCTCTACGAGGAAACAAACGAAGAATAGTTGAATAAATATAAAGTAAGGTAGACATACCATTACAACTCACTGCGCCATTTTTGGTCATTTCTATTGGCACGTTCATGCTTTTCCGACAAAAAAAAATGGCATGACATTTTGCAGGCATGCCTTGAATATTTATCATAAAAAAATAATTATGCATAGTTGCTTAGACGAAAAATCATTTTACGGGAATTCAGCGTTTGTCAGCCTCATGGAAGATTTAGATTTGCTACAAACTGGAAGAACCATCTTTTTTTTTCAGGTGAATAGCTGTAAATTATCAAGCAGACAGGTTTTTTTTCTTCCAAGGCTTCGCCATTTTGCGATATTTTTTAACAAACAATTAGTTTATGCTCTTCGATTCTTTTATAAAGTATCCATATCATTATAATGATAAAAAAAACTTGTTGATATTTAGAAAATAAATGATAAAAATATGGAACTGTTTCGAAGAATTTCAGAGGGGTGCAAACACCATTATAAGCATTGGAGCTTTCACGCGTACGAAAACTTTCGTCTTCCAAAGCATAAGCATCGTTTCTTGGCTCGTAAAAATATTCTGGTCTAACCGCGAAACGATTGAGGGTGGAGGAGGGGGGGGGGCAGAATAAAAAAGTTTACAGTCATACAACAAATATAATGAAATTTTATATAGGTATAAAGAGCATTGAGAAATTATTTTTCCTATAAACAGCATTAATAACTACTCTCCTATATATAATAGCTTTCCCCAAAAATTTCCGTCTTTTCGGATACGGTTGATGGATAGCGATAGTACCATAGACGCGTGAGAGTGATCTCGTAATATCCTCGTGTGTATACGACGAACTTAAAGTCGTATTAGAGGAAACGGAAACGCATATACCTGCTAGTGTATTCATGGGATGGGACAAGGGAAACGATGAGGGAGGGAAAAGTTGTAGAAGCATCTCTCGCAAACATCGATCATCGTCCATTTGGCGGAGAAAAAGAAGCTAAAGAGAATCACGGAGATGAGGAGAGAGAGAGAGAGAGAGAGAGAGAGAGAGAGAGAGAGCCGAGTTTTCACGAGAACACCATAAAACTACGACGGTTGTGTACCCTATTTCGTTTTTCGACGTTTTCCACATCCTTTTTTGGCTCTTCCATCCCCTATACATGGGATATTTCGGGTTAAATCAACGCACCCCGTAACTTTGCCATTTTTTAATTTTTCAAAAAAAAAAAAAAATATGACAAATTTTTGCGTTAATTCATTCGGTCATTGTCAAGCAAAGTAGCTTATTGGAAAAATCTTTTCCACTTTAAAGAATGAATTTTCTGAAATTTTTTTTCAGTAAATTCTTGAATTGAGAATCAAAGTTTATGAGGCTCCTTCGAAGATGTATGTAATTCTAGTAATGGATCCTGCAGAGAAAAAAAAAAATTAGTTCTATTCTGTTTTTCTTATTCTTGAATATTTTCGTTGCTCGGGGAATCGAACCATTATTCAATGACTCAAATACTTGAGAAAGTTGAATTTTTAGACGTTATTCGAGAAAAAGATCATTAAATATAGACACAGTAATTTTTTATCTATTTCTATAAAAAGATTTTTTATTGCTCGGCTGTTTTTAATGATTTTTCATTCAATTAATGGCCACTAAAACATTTTAAGATCTTCATTTTTCCATACAGCAGCTATACCTGAAACCATCGTCAGAATTCTAAAAATTACAATTTCCTTGTGAACAAAATTTATTGGACAATTGTCAGGAAAACCGATAATGTCGAACATCGTTTATTAAAAATTTTTATCGATCTAGATCAAGTTAATTAATAATAATGAAAAAAATAAAATAAAAAAAACTGAAAATCGGCACAGAAAATTTCGCCCTGCAATGAACTGTAAAGTAAAAATGGGGACATCAATGGGCCTGTTGATTCAGGCTGGAATGGCCCATATTATATTGGCGGTTCGAGTCAACGCGATGAATACATACATGTATATTGTATGTGTGCATCCGTCTTCCGATTTTCTCCCACGGGACTAGTGGAAAAGCTGCGAGAAACCTCCGGAAAACCAGATGCTCTGTGGTTCGGCTCTCTCTCTCTCTCTCTCTCTCTCTCTCTCTCTCTCTCTCTCTCTCTCTCTCTCTCTCTCTCTCTCTCTCTCTCTTTCGCCCCTGGGTCTTTTCTTACGTAACTACAGGCGCGACTATCTTCGGAAAATGTTTTTGTCGTGTGAGAAGCGCAAAGCTTCTTCAGCCCACCATCGCAGAAGCAATTTTCTTTTGGAAAAGAATTCGTCGGTCGTCTCCGCTGGTTACACCTGAGACCCTCGATTTCTCTCTAATCCTATTACTATATCCTAGCCTCTCGATTCAGCAGCATTGTACAGTCATATCCAATTTCCTAGACTCGCGACTCCAGTCTCATACTTCAGACGCACTTCACTCTCTCTCTCTCTTTCTCTCTCTCTCCCTCCCTCTCTCTCTCTCTCTCTCTCGATACAACAATTTTCGCATAATTTGCATTCGGATAATCGTTTTTTCAACCGGTAAACAAATCGATCGTTCGGAGGAATAATTTTTTTAGTTTGATTGCTAGAAAAAAAATATGCATTCGAACTGAATTCCTTTCAAATTACACAGGCAAATAAAATTCGTTATCGATTAATAATACGGTATGAAGGTTTTTTCAACTCAAAGAAAGATAGTAAAATAAATAAATAAAAATAAAAATAAAAGAAAGTAGCAGTACAACCAGGTTTAGCTACGTTAATTTATCGAATTTAATTTTACAATTCAAGGTGCACATTCTCAACGGATTTAATTATTGAATTCTGCAAGGAAAAAATTTGATATATGCTTTTTCAACAAAACAAAGCAAAGACTATTTACAAAATTAATAAATTGATTCCCACAAAACTTTGCATCTCGAAATTTCATTTAATTTGATATTTTGACGAGAACGTCTATACACGAGAAATATCAAAATTAACCAATCCATTGTCTCAGTCCCTGCCTTTGGACATCACATTATCGTTATTACTATTTTTATCCTAATAATTTCGTTCGAGAGTAATTTTCGTTCGCATTATATAAATTATAACACTTTTGGTGTATAAATTTTATCGTGAATCTCTCTATTGTCATTAGGATGTAGATAAAAATCCGATTAGCCTGTCTCGCTTTCGCTATGTCTTCATCTTCATCACTCGTGCGAGGCTTCAAGCTCGCGCGCGTGCATTTATGAAATTACGCGAACTCGGATTATAGAAGGATTAGGCTTGGGGGGGGGGGGGGGGGGGGCTCTCTCTCATGTATATCCAGAGCTTCATCGTAGGATTACACGAGTACCTCGCGGTAAGCCAACTACACGTGCACGTTTAGTATATGCATATGTATCTGCGAAGTGTGGCACGTACCGAGAGAGAACTTGAAATAAAGAAGGAGAGAGAGAGAGAGAGAGAGAGAGAGGAGAGAGAAAGAAGAGATTCAGTAAGAGCGCGAAGAAATTGGTTTCCTTTTCGATAAAAATGGCTTTTCTCGCTTTCCCGATTTTCGCCTAAAGTTTCCTAAAAGCCAACGATAATAATAATAATAATAATAATAATATACGATATTATTCCCGAAGAGAGTAAAAAGATTTTCATCGACGAGAAAACTTTTGGGCCATCTATACAGCGACAACTCGAGTTCGAAAAGTATACTTTACATACTTCCATGGGCCATCTCCCCGTATAAAATATCCCCGCGGGACATTGAAATCCTCTATGCGATAATCATACGCTCGCGATTGGAAATAACTTTTTTAAATTATTTTTCTCATTTCATGGGAAATGATAATACGGTCGATTACCCGACGCCATCTGCGAACGTGACTCTCGTAATCTTAAAGCTCCTTTAACACCGTGTGAATAAAACAATTATTATTATTTCGTTCAACCAACTTTACAAAGCTCTCGAGATAGTCGCGTGAAAGATTTATAAATCTTTCTCTGGGTTGTATACGTTGAAGTTGTGAAACGAATGAGAGATAAAAAAAAACGTGAATGCGTTTCGTGCAGGTGAGAGGATCCGCATGTATCCTTCGGGATAAGGGTTCAAAGTGTACGTAGACACGAATCGTATTGTCTATATATATACCGCGGTGAGAAGTGCTAGCAAGAAAATGTGTGCAATTCGTTAAGGAAAAGAAGAGAGAGAGAGAGAGAGAGAGAAAGAGAGAGAGAAAGGAGAGATAAATGTGATTTTCTCTGTACTAAAAGGGTTGTAGAGGGTTGGCTAGCACGGAGGTCAGGTGTGACCAGAGATAAATCGACTTTTTTTGGGATTCAGAAAAGATCTTCTTGGGTCTGAAAGAAAAATTTCTTGTGAGGTGTGGTGAATTTTCTCTTGATATCGCAAGTTCGCAAAGGATCGATTATTGCTCGACAATTTCATTGCATCATTGCATTATAATTTCTGTAATCGACACATGGAATTCTTAAAGGCCTTTTCCAAAGACGCGTTTTCACAATTTTATTTGAATCTGACGAGAACTCTCGTGTGCAGGAAATATTCTTAAGTCATAAATCCTTCACCTCAACCAAAGCGTTGAAAAAAATCTCTGACGCAAGGCCACACTCGATCAATCAGGCTCGCATGCATGTACCCGTGCAAAATATTTTTAGCCTCGAAATGCAATTGAGTGAGTCACAATTTTTATTTCACGCGAGAGCTATGGAAAATTCATTGATATAATGTTATAAAATTGATACTAAAATTCGCAGTTAAATTTGCAACTTGGAACCTTCGATAGGCCCGATTGAGGCAGCGTAACAGTGAGTGTTTTTCGAATTTTTTCTAAAAATACATTCTATCGATACAATTTTTACAATTTAAAAAAATTTTATTTGCCGTATATCAAGTATCTTATAGTGACTGGTGAAAAGAGCCATTTGAATTATTTTAGTAAAACTCGCTGATTGAATTGAAAAAGAAGAAACAGTTTCGACCTTTTCACCATATTAGAGAGGTTTCTTTTAATAATTATTTGACGTCCAGACATTGCTCGTTCTCTCAATATACAAAGGTCGAAGATCTTTGAGAAAACTTGAGACGCGACATCGATCTTGACGCTCTCTTCGAGATTCATTAACTATAATACATCCAATTAAAATCCTCGGTCTTAAGAAAGTGACTCCAGGAAGATCTGGGAAAAATTTCGATGAGGAAAGAGTCTTCAAACGAATTAATTTCAGCATTGTGGTATTTGTTCCGGAGCATTGAAGCAATTAACAAGCGAGAAGTGGCGAAAATTGAAATTCAAGAAAGAGAAAGAGAGAGAGAGAGAAGTATGTATGCAAAATGGAGAAAACTCTTTTCTCGCTTTTTTTTTTACCCTTCAAAGAGAGTGCGACTCGATTTCTCGAAGGATTTTACTTTTATACCTATGGAAACTCTTCTTTAAGTATCTTTCGACGTTTCTTTGTGCACTATCTCTCTATTTCTCTCTCTCTCTCCTCGAGTATATTTTGTCGAAGATGCTTCGGTGAAAATCTTCGAGACTTCTGTATATATCCGACTCTCGAATCTTCCCACTCGGAACATTAGCCTATATCTTTATCTTCAGCTGCATCTCCGATCGAAGAGTGCATCTACTTCTCTCTCTATCTCTCTCTGTCTATTTATCTATCTATCTCAGTCTCTAACGTTCTCTCTTCTCTCATGCCCTACGGTCATGGAAAAATTTATTTTCCACCTACCTCCGGCTCGCATAATAAATTGTCCCCGTCTTACCTCTTCCTCCTTTTCTCTGTGGCTGAGGAACCAGCCGACGGAGCTGCTCGCGTCTATTTTCGCAAAGGCGAAAGCCACCCTCTCTAGGGAGGCTTCCGATCCACTTAAGGTTTCTCTCTCTCTCTCTCTCTCTCTCTCTCTCTCTCTCTCTCTTCTGTCCTCTCTCAGTTTCTCCTCGCGATACATAAGGATTTATGCAAAATTTTCGGGGACTCTCACCGTGATATATCCCATAAAGGAGAAGCAAAACCATCTTCTCTCTGCTCGCGGAGCAATCGTCGTGTCCCAAAATTCTAAGCGTTATGCAGGATTATGAGAGAGAGAGAGAGAGAGAGGGAGAGAAGACTGCGAGAACGCCACAGCAAGATGCGAAATTCTCAAAATGCTCGGCTCTCATTTTCAGAGCAACGTATATATGTATTCTATTTCGTATACAAAATATATAGAATATTACAGCTGGATGAAAGGAGATACGTTTTCAATTTAATAAAAATTGAAATCTTGAATTTTGAGTTATGTCAATTCAAGCAGACTAAAGTTTTACCTTTTCTCCTATTTCATGACTAAATTTTCATATGAAACAATATGAAAAAATTCCAGTACATGATAGGAATAACAGAAGGAATGATCGAGATACCTTAAAGGTCATGTATACTAATGAAACAATGGCAAAGATCAAAAATTTCTTCCTGCAAATAAAAGTTTTAGGACCTAATTGAAACTTTGAAGTTCACTATAGAATCTTCGTTCACACGTTATGTCACATTTCGAAGAGTCAAGATTTTCTGCAGACCTTAGCACTTAATTTCATGATTAAAAAAAAAAGAAAAAAAAACTATCAATGTGTGATGTAAGTTAAGATTAAAAATGTAAAAATCGTTTTTAAAAAATGTTGTGACGAATTCAAAGATCGAATTAAAAAAAATGTATATATGAAAAATAGACATTGCTCCATTTGGTCGTGATTTTCACTTATATACTTACACAAGTATATAGCTTATTATATATTCATGTAGCTCCTCGCCTTTTTTTTTTCGTCAAATGAAAAGAAAGAACGCGAACGTGGCGAGATAATGGACTTAAGCGATTTCCGGTAAAATTCAAAGGTCATACCGATCGGAAGATCGCTTTTTCCGGACTTGAAAAATCCTTCAGCTGGCTCTTTTCCTCTTATATCTTTCTCCTATTCTCTTTCACGCACATTCGCACGAGCGAATCTATTCCTTCGATCGATTCTCCTTCCACTTTAGATCCAACTTTACTCTCTCGCTTCTTCAGCGCTATTCACTCTCCGGAAGGTGGCTCTTGAAGTTATAGTATAGGTAACGAGACGATGCGGAGCAAAAACTGTTATCGAGAGCGAGGAGTTTGTATTGTCGGAATACGATATTCTATAGTCGATCCAAAGACCATTGTTATACTTCGATGATCTCGTCCCAATTTCCTTGCGGACTTTTCATCCATATACCTATCGCACTTGTACTGTCTGTATATTTCGTCGTCGTTACACATTATCGAGTTCACGGAGACGCGAAAAATCGTCGAGAAGTTGAATAAAATAATGATGTTCTATACCGATATACGTGTACAAAGTTCTATACATACAATTATTATTATTGTTATTATTATCAATAAGTGATGTATATTACACGAATCGGGAGAGGAGTCGTGGCGCTAAATAAATAAATACAAAGTCGACAGACTTGGCATTGTTTCTAATGAAAAGTTCATTACAATTGCAATTTCGTTCAGTATTCTTTGTTGTCTGCGATGCTTGCTGGGAGAAAAAGCCTGAAATATTGCCTGAAAATTTCGCGAATGATATACCAAGAAAAATTGGATCAAACGAATGTTCCAATAACGACTTTTTTTTTTTGATAATTCGACGTAATAGGATTCACGAAAAATTTCACGAGTGCATTCTTACGAAAAAAAAAAATTGTTCTCTCTCGTCAAATGAATAACGATTCGGCTTTCCTTCAGTTCTAATGAGCCCCTGATGACAATTAACGCCATTTTAGTTTATTCTTATTTTTACCGTGCGTAGTTGGAGGTCGATTAAAAATGCGTAAAAATTTCTACCGTTCCTTTTCTTTGCTATTGAACAAAAAAATTTGCTCATGCCTGGACAAAAAACTATCCTATCTCACGTAAAATACACCGTCTATGCATGTAAAAGTGCAAGGATCGAGAATATTGAGCAGAAACTTGTGATTTCGTTGGAAAGTTTGATTGGGAAGAATAAGTCGTTTGAGTTTTGAACTGAAAATTGCATATCGTGAAGCCCAGAGAGAGAGAGAGAGAGAGAGAAAGAGAGAGAGAGAGAGAGAGAGAGAGAGAGAGAGAGAGAGAGAGAGAGAGAGAGAGAGAGAGAGAGAGAAATAGAAGGGGTTAGAGTTCACCTTTTATTTCTGTATTATCGAGATCGCGTGGGGCTTTCTTTTCTTATCCACTATCCAGGGAAATTTCTCTCTCTCTCTCTCTCTCTCTCTCTTTCTCCCCTTTATTCTATCATCTCTGGATGATATCCATTGCTCGAGGCAAAGTTTTGAATTCGACCCTCTCGAAATTCATTTTTCGTCCGTTGCAGAGAGAGAGCAAGAGCTTTCACCCTACTATATAAATATATATACTCTTATGGGTCTTTTTGGCCTCGAGAATTTTTCCCTCTTCGAAAAAAGGGCTTCCCCGGTATGGACAAATTATTTTCACGAAAGCCTTCCGAACGATGCTTTTTGGTATCTCGATTTTCGATCGGATATGAAAAAAAATATTCTTCCATTCTTCGTAAGAGAAAAAGACTAAAACGGTGTTATCGCGAATAAATATAAGGACTCCGCGCAGATTTCGCATATTTATTCGTGGGGAAAATGAAAATCACTCCTGAATGCATGTATTATCGTATCCGGTCAAAACGAAGATAAAAAAAATAGTACCAACTGTTTTTACGTTTTCACAATATGCGCATGATTATAATATTTAAAAAAATATATATAAGGCAATCGTGCGTCAGTATTATGAAGTTCATAATCACGCTGTACATACATGTGCGCGAAACGAAGTAAAATTTTACTTCGTGGCTTCGAGCTTTTTTGTACAGGCTTCGCGGGCTTCGAGCTTTTCCGTACAGGCGAAGTGAAAATAAAAGAGAGAGAGAGAGAGAGAGAGAGAGAGAAAGACGAATAGGGAGAGAGAATTAAAAAACCAGACGTTTTGTGTGAATGATGAAATGAGAGCATGCCACAGAGAGCACATAGTTGCTCGTTTGCATAAAAAAATGAAAATAAACAGAGTGAAATGCTCACAAATTGCCATTGCGGAGAAAATTGTTTTGGTGATAAACGCATATGCTACATGTGCGCTTGGTGCTACCGGTTGCCTTCCATCTCAATTTTCCTACCGATTTTCATGCTACGCTGCTGCGTCAGAAAATCGAGTTTTTCGCTACGGTCAAAGGCCGATGCGTACTCTAATATACTGACCCGCGTTCGCGATTTTCCCTTTTCCGGAGAACGTTGCGAAACGCGCGGCAACACGATGATTGGACCTATTGTCGAAAATCGTACTCATCCCCTTGTCCTCTCTCTCTCTCTCTCTCTCTCTCTCGCTCTCTATCATTCTCCCTTTTCTACCAATTTATTTGGTCCATGGCAACAACAAACTTTTGCCGGTGTATGATTTACGAAACGATGCGTAACGAGAGAACGAAAATTTGACGATAAATTCTACGAATGCCCATTTACACGTAACATGTAAAAAAAGAGAGAGAGAGAGAGAGAGAGAGCGAGAGTTTTATTTATTCTACAACCAATCGACTAAACGGATCGGTAATTTTTTTACGTCGGTATAAGTGTTGTATCCGAGTATGAGCCAACGAAGAAGCCATTTAATAATTCCGTGAAAGAAAAAGATAAAAATTGAAATGTTAAGAGTCCGTCAGTCTTTTTCCTCCTGCCATTGCGTGATAAATAGGAGGAGCCGCGTATTCCTCATAAAAGAACGCAAGCGAAAGGGAAGGAGAGGTGGAGACGATGTAATTGTTTTACGGTAATGAATATTGGATTCTCGTTGTAAACGACTCGGAAGAAAGAGAGCGAGAGAGAGGGCGGGCCGAGGAAGCGGCCGTCGTAAAGTTTTTAACGGCCCAGGACGTACGAAATCACATTTTTCCAGGTCAGACGATCGGGTCGACTCTGCGTGGATTGGGCTGCGAGAGAGTTACCATCGCTTCGTAAAACCATCAACGTTTTGCCTATATATGTGTATGTCTGTGTGTGTGTGTGTTATATGTATATATGCGAACGTTTTCCTGCCGGTATGGGAATACGGAAATTGGATTTCAGAAAACACGTCAGATTGTATACCTCGAATTTTTCGTTACACGCCAACGAGTTGCAATATATAAATTTATATACATAGCAAGGGCGAAAGATTGGTTGTACTTAAATTCGACACCTCCCCTAACACAACCAGCGCGACGATATTTTTTTTTTTTCTTGCATATTATTACCATTATTGCTTCCTCATAGAGGAAGCGTTGTGATGGTGAAGAAAAATTCAAGATTTTAATGCCAATGAACTATGGATTTTGATGAAGTTAGTTGCAGCAGTGGCCGCTATGTTGCGCATCCTCTCGAGATCATTCTCGAAAGTAAAATCCGGGCCTATATAGTATATAAGCGAGCGAGCGAGCTGAGATTGTATTACTCCCCCGGCTTCGGTCAAAAATAACATTTTGACATAACCGCGAAGCTTTGAGGACTATTTTTGATATCTCTTGCTCGTCTACGGAGGCAGCGGCTTCTGTTCCGATATTGGAAGCATGCAGAATGACTCGCTTTTAACGAGGAAAAAGTAATTTAACGAAAATTCACACCGCAAAAAAAAATTTAGGGTAGACGTACCAGTTGTGGCCACTTTAAGCATTTTCGAACATTCATTTACGAACATTATTGCAAATTCAGAATTGAAAAAATGATCGATGTAACCTAAAAGGTACACAGAATCGAATCGTTATCATTTAAAACCTTTTCTGATCATGTTAAATAAGAAAATAGGAAATTATCATGTAGCTGTAATATTCACCATTTGTGGCCAGAATTGTACTACTTTTGACAATCCGAAGTACCAGTTGTGGTCACCAAGCTTTGAATTGGGATTGGCCATAAGCTGGCCACAAAGAGAACAATCGCATTTTGAATGTACCACTTTTCGCCACCACGTATTTTTCAGGAGTTTTAGCTGAGATATCAGTTTTTTGTAATTATAACCTAAAAAATGAGCTTCAACCGAAAAAATATAAATTTTTGATGGTGCGGAATGACTTTAGAAATGAGAAACCGTACAAGAAAACTGCACAAATCGCTCAGCATTGACACATTTCGTCATATTTCGTTGAAATAAATTAGTAGATATTCAATAAAGCAATCGATAGTGGTCCGGAAACATCTTGAATTATCTAAATATTACGCTCGATGAAGTGAACATAGCCTCGAAACTTTATGAAATTCGAGGGAAATGCGGAGTGGCCACGAACGGTACAATGGCCACAACTGATACGTCTACCCTATATAAATAATAACGCCACATGCAACTAAGTCTCAATTGTCTCTTTGACAAATTAATAATAATAATAATAATAATAATGGGCTTTATTGCGACATTGGGACATGTCTCCTATACACACCAACCAATATACATAAAATTCGCGTGGCACAAAATGCACAGTGTCTCACGAGTGAAGTAGTTATGTTTGATAGAAACGATGGTAATTCAAAAGGAAAAAAGAATAAATGAGTCACGGCATTTCTCAAATAGTAGCGACACCCAGAGCATCCCGCGCGAAGAGCCAGACGATCAGCCTGGGCTTGAACATCCAAGATTGAACTATGCTATAGTTATAACTTTTGTCGTCATCACCAGATAAAGCAACGCTGTATAATATGATGTAATATCGTTAAGGGGACCACATTCGCGTAATCATTTCAATTATAAAGCTCTCGATTTTATGGTTACTATTTTTTGAACACTGACTCGACTAAAAATGTATCGTTAATATGACTATCCGAGTTCTTAACGCTGACTGATTGGTTATAGTTAACAGTCATTAGTCGAAACAACAAATAATGGAGTTTCTGAAACTATATTATCGAGTTGCCATAGCTATATACAATTTTTTCTGTCGACTTAACAACAACAAAAAAATTCATGGTCTCTACTATCATTTTTCTCTCTCAGTGTACAAGCCCTTCTAAATTCGAACGTCCATATCTCGAAAACTTCACACACAACTTAAGAACGAGACCCTCTTTGCTATTGAATTGTTATTTGGTATTGAATTTGGCAAGAATAGCTCAGGGGATCCAGATTTCGAAAAAATTTACCGATGTCAAATTAATTTTCCAAAAATTGAAATCCAATAGTTCTAATTTTTGCAAATGATGAAGAAGCAATACACAAATTTTCAATTTGTACGCTTTTTCTCATCGTCCTCGTACGATCCACACTATACGTTTTTACCTACATAAATTTTCATCCCTCTTTGATTATATACTAACATTCGTCATCGTGCAATTATCATATTCCTTTTTTTTCGTTCAATCTGTTGCAGGTAAGACAAGAGACGAACATCTGGAAAATCCATTATACCCAACGGATAAACAAGGTAGAAAAAAAAAAAAAATACATCGAAAAATTCGAGACATGTTGCTTTTGCATCGCGAATAAAGGAGAAGAGGAATCGTAATATATGTGATGCGGTTTTTATCGAGTCTATAGTTCCCTGAGAACCGTGAGTACCATGTACAACTATCGCTCGGTGTATACGAACACTGCAATTACGTTTTCTCGATGTCCACTTCCTGAATTCACGTGTATCGGGGTCTATTTTTATGAAAATTATACTCGTATGCATATATCATTCATGTTTTATATCATAGCTCGCGGACGCTTTCGTGCCGTTGCATTTTAGCAAAAAAAAAAAAATCCGAAAAATTATGTTTCGGAAAAAAAAAAACAAACTCGGAGACCCCTGCGTAATCAGTAAATCAAAATTTCCCATTCCAAAAAAACCAATGAACGTGAAAAGTGTAAACGAATTTTTACAATTTATTTCTCAATTTTTTTTTTTTTTTTCAAGCACCAAAGTTAATTCAAGCATCCGTAACTCTACAGCATAATTCAAAAAATTATTAACAAATCGTCATTTTTTGGAGAACCAACTTGAGTCTCGACAAAATGGAAAAAAAAAGTACTCGTCCGATTTATTTCAGGACCGGTTGATGTTTCATTGAAAAATCTAGAAAAAAATACCCCCTCCCAATTTAAAAGCAACTTTTTCTTGTAAGAGGATTCAAGTATGCGAGGACAAAGTTCAATGTGCGTATGAAAAAAAAAAAAAAGACGTACTCGCACCATGCATATTCGATCACGATCGTCCGAGAGACGGACAAACGTATATGGGGGGAGAGAAGAAAAAAAAAAGAAGTTTTGCGAAATAATGACACAGAACTGCTCGATATTCTCCCTCGTACAAGCAAACGCGACCCTTGTCATTGTCGGGGACGTCTGATATATATATATTTTTTTTTTTGCGGTGAACTGTCGTGTGCTCTGTTCTCGACCCCTCCAACAATATAATGTACAATGAACGCTGTATCAAATGTTCATTCGTATAATGCAATATCTTTCGTACATACTCCGCTATATCTGTATCGATCCCTTCGTCGCTTCTGTCCACATAATCGACCTGTGGCATAGTACAAGAGGGGAGAAGAGCCTACCCGGGTAGGCAAGCCTCACGCAATATGTTGCTTATTCATGCTTCTTTTAATAGAAAACGAAAAAGTTGAATTTTACTTCGTAATTTTCGAAATTTTACAAAGCTTTTTTTTTGGTCTCGCTCATAAAGCTCCCTCTGTGGGGAAACTGAGCTTTTAAATTTTGGGCTTTCTCATGGAGAAATCCTCGTGAGCGAGATAAAATAAAAATCTTTATAAAATTTCGAAAATTACGAGAAAGCAACGTGCAAGTTTCAATTTGCAACTGTTTTTTTTTTACAATTGTGTACGTAACGTATCCACGTGTATTGTATTTATTTATGAATCTTTAACTGGATATATCAAAATGTGGTGAATGTACAATCGTTACATGGATTTTTCGAAAAATTAAAAGTTTCATAAAATTTCAAAACACTTCCATCGAATTTCTCTAAATTCAAATAATCCTTCAATAAATTTTATAGTACTATTGGTTGAATTCAATAATACTGCGGTATTATTGAAGGATGATTCGAACGATGTGAAAAAATTTAGCACGAAATCTCGAAAATGAGTAACACGAATTGTCATTGAAAACTAAAAAAAGAAAAAAAAATATATCACCGAGTGCTCAGGAGAACTTCCCAAAATATGCCGGGAATTTCGAAAAAAATTCGTAAAAAAAATTTTAAGCCACAACATTGTTAATTACGATAATTAATTACGATGATTAATTAGTTTGTGCTCACGAGAATTTCCTGAGTATGTCGGGAAATTGAAAGAAATTCATGAAAAAAAAAAATGTTAAAGGTCACGTTATTCCTAATCATGATAATTAATTGCGATAACCAATTATACGATGATTCAGGGGTTAGCTTAGCGAAGTGCGGGCAGGGAGCGATAGGAGGGATCAAACGGGGAAGGGTTAATACGTAAAAACCCGCAAGGGTATATACGTTGGAAAACACAAAAAAAAAATACGATAATTCGGTATTTTTTTTTATTCGACACTCAAATTTCGTAAAATCGACCGAAATCGATGAAAATTCGTGGAAAGTGCGTCAGGTAGGCTCAAGTCTTGCCCACAAAGTTCAGACAGGAAAATAAAAAACGCGAGCGATGTTCCCTGTATTGATACGACCCAATCGAATATTGTCTTCCTCCCTCTATTTCTCTTACTTGCTCGAAACAATTTTTCGCCCATCTATCGTGACACCCTGACGTGTACAGGCGGTTATATATATATTTATCAACGCACTTTTTTTTTCCGACGAGCCCGCGCATCGTAAATCTCCGTCGAGGACTGTTTTTGAGGGAAGAAGCGAAAGGGAGCAGGAGTATAGTAGTCCCTTCCCGGGGACTCGATGGTCCAGCGGCTTCCACTCGTCGCACATATATACAAACTTGGTGATACGTGTATGCGGTAAAGCCGTCACTCTTTTACGATGCAATAAAAAAAAATAAAAAAAATAAACGAGACAAACAAAAAAAGCTACCGGTTCACTCGCGTCTTTTCGGTGTTAAACCCAAGTGTACATAACGCATCGTCGCTTCCCCGCACACACCGTGCTCCTCCCTCCAACGGTTGGGTAGTTGCGAGAGCCAGATTCTCCAATCCGATCATTACAAACAGATTAGCAAGAAAAAAAAACCTTTTTTTTTTAGATTTTTTTTCTATTCATTTTTCTTACGTGGGGCATAATTTTTGTAATTAAATCTTATTCACTGCCAGCTCGACGAATTGGTGCATTGTTTTTTGAAATTATTATTGTAATTATGATTTTTCTTATCCAAATACAGAGGTTTTGCTATGAATTTTCGGAATTTTCGAGAGTGATAAAATTATATTTTTATCAGTAATTTAATCGAGGGGAGTCCCTTCTAATTCGACGGGGTGACATAATTTTTTGTTTTCAAATTTATGTCTTTTTAGTCTTTTTAGTCACAAATAGTCAAAAATATACAATCAAAATTTGAACAAAAACGAAACTGACATCGAAACGTGGAAAAAAAAATCTTATACAAACCGCTGATTAAGAAAATCTTGAAAAAAAAAAAAATGATGCCACTCACTGCAGAATTTGCAGATTTTTTACTTTTAAAGCTTGAGAATGTTTAACCCTGTCGAAATAGGGTGAAATGCCTCGTTCGCGTATCGATATATACGAGCTGAGAAAATTCTGCATGAATTTTTTTTTTTTTACGAAACGGAGCGATAGGGGGGGGGGGACGGGTAAGAGAGGAAAAGCGATCTTCTCGAG